>CM060618.1:39270131-39450131 GCA_030578275.1 Meda fulgida
GAGAGCTGCCATTTTCTGCCACATACGAGAAACATTACACGGCAAACGAAACCACGTTAAAAAACAGTTTATCAGCGGTTTACTTGTGGGCCGATCTCGATCACGCAACAACATTACTACACAGTGCTGGGAGATCCATTGAGAAAGCATTTTAAATGTATATGAGATTCTTCTTTCAGACGAATACAATCTGAGTTATATTAAAAAATGTCCTGGCTCATCCAAGCTTTATAATGGCAGTGAATTGCAGTTTCTGTTTTGAAGTCCATAAAAGGGCATCCATCCATGATAAAAGTTCTCCACACGTCTCCGGGGGGTTAATGAAGTCCTTTTGAGAAGAATGTCGTATACACCTGGGATGACTTGAGGGTGAGTAAATCATGGGATAATTTTTGTTTTTGGGTGAACTATCCCTTTCATTATTTAAAACTTTCCAATGGTCAATAAATAACTGATCAGGAAATTAATGCTGTTGCTTTGTCATTTTATGAAAAATTGTATATGAGGAAGAATCATGTGATTCAGCTGTAAATGAGTTCTGTCAGAAAGGCTCAGAGGGCATGTGAACGTTTGCATGGTGTGGTGCTCAAGGACAGGCAGTGAACAAAGAAGGAGATTTATTTCTTCCAACCAAAAAGTACCAAAAATAAAATACAGGGGCAGATATAAAGTCTTCAAACAAAGTACATACAAAAAAAGGATGTTAACTGAAATTAACAAAATAAAACAAACCTAAAATTAAATAAATCTCCCCTGTTAAAAAACAAAACAAAACACGAAGGTCAGCAGCTCAAATGTTACTGTGCACTCAAAAACATAATTCAGGGGCTCAGTAAATATCACAGTAATAATTAACTTTATTAACTTAATAAAGTCTCTGAATAGTTACTACTTAATTGTTTGAGTTGAACATACCAAAATAATTGACTAAAAATCCAACAGTTAATTTTGTCTACTAAAACTTATTATAATTTAGTATTTGACTAACCAATTATTTCTTTTAAATAAACTTAATACAATTGTGATTTTTCTATCAAAATATTTGAGAATAGAGAATTAAACAGATCTGTTTCAAGAACCACAAAAATTACTTAATTCAAGTCAATATTATTAATATATTTAACACACTTAAAAAAATTGAGTAAGTTTACTCAATTAAAACAATGCACCCCTCCCCCACCCTCTGACGTGACGGGTGAGTGAGCTCGGGCTGTTTGAACTCTTCAGGCTCCAGAAGAACAGTTCTCCTCTTTTCTTCGCAGTGTCGCAGAGTTGGTGCATTTCCTCCGTGAAATTCAGGTTTGTGTAGGTTTTATTTTATCTATAAAATCATTACTGTGCTTTAAATCATTTTATTAAATGCAAAACAACATACAGAGGCGTAATGTGACACCTAAACGAGAGTCGTGCCTGTATTTTCGCGTGATTGAAATGCCTTGCATAAAACACACAACTTTATCCCTAATGATAATGAATATAATTAATTTGGATGATAAAATGTCCTCAGAACTGTGCACTGTTTGTTTATTGGCAGGTAATGGAGTCAGTCGTGTCACAGCATCTTTTGGCTACGAGTGAAACGCAGGACGGCGGTCTGAAGTTAGAAGTTCACCCGCAGAGCGCGAGTCGGTCTCCGCCACGAGAACCAGCGCTGATACGGTGGATATTGGATAACAAACCTGTTGATTACTCTTGAATTAGGCTACCTGAATGTTTAAATGTTTCATTTTTACTTCTAAAATGTTTGTTAAATGAGTTTAAATGTAGGCAATATCATATGTTAAAACAGTGTCAAATATGCTGCATTGCTGTACTCATCGACAATAAAGGCCAATGTCATGTATACTGGTGGTCTGAACTGTACCACTTTTAGATCGCTTGGTCTCATTTTGATCCTGCAGCATCGCATAAACTGATTTACATATGCCTGAAACAAGCTAAAATCATACCCACTCGTCAGATTAATACCCAGACACACAGTACCCGCAACTTCCTATGATAAAGACTTACCGAAAGAAATCATTTCAGGAGCACGTAAAAGCTGGTGTACAGCCACAGCCAAATCACCCGCACGTTGGAAACAAATGGGAACCCCTGGGTCAATCGGAAATGACGTGTGTCGACAGGAATGGAAATAGGCTATTTATAGCCGATCGGAAATGAGGTGTCGCAAAGATTAAAAGGAAATTTGTCGGCGGCAAGCTCTAATTTATATAATAATTTCTATTAATAAACAACATGGGAGGAGAGCATCCGGTCACACAAAGTTGAATATTTATCTAGACTGATTTATCCGGCCTCTGCTTTGGCTCCCTCTTCAGCTATTATAAAAACAAGTAATAAAATAATGTATGATTTTATTAGAAAGCACAAAACCCTTTATATAAAAAAATCTGACATTATCAAGTCACATGAACAAGGTGGTTTGAATGTGATTGTATTCGAGAGTATGAATATTTTGTTAAGGCTTAAAGGAACACTCCACTTTTTTTGGAAATAGGCTCATTTTCCAACTCCCCTAGAGTTAAACATTTGAGTTTTACCGTTTTTGTATCTATTCAGCCGATCTCCTGGTCTGGCGGTAGCACTTTTAGCATAGCTTAGCATAGATCATTGATTCTGATTAGACCATTAGCATCTCTCTCAAAAAAATGACAAAAGAGTTTTGATATTTTTCCTATTTAAAACGTGCCTCTTCTGTAGTAACATTGTGTACTAAGACCGACGGAAAATTAAAAGTTGTGATTTTCTAGGCTGATATGACTAGGAACTATACTCTCATTCCTGCGTAATAATCAAGGAACTTTGCTGCCATACAAGCAGGCGCACTGATATTACGCAGCCCCTGAAAATAGTCCCCAGCAAGATATCCATATAAACATTTAAACAAAAAGATAAACATCATATAATCATTTAGCGCAGCAGCAGCTAGCATGAGGAGAATATGTGGAGTTCATTCAGACCTGAGCGAGTGTGTGTTCGTTTGTGTGATTGTCTCGTCAAGTCAAAAGTCAAAGTTAGAGATCTGTGAGGGGAATTAATGTGAATCGATCTCAAGTGTCATACTGGAACCGATACTGCTAAATGCTTTATATTGAGCCTATGATGATGAGCCACGCGAGACATTAAAGCAATACTAATATGAAAAGCGTTTTACTCCTGGAACAATAGTGCTTTGTGGTGCTCTTTATTTTTAAAAGTTTTATGATCATTTTCAGTTTCTGGGCATATAGAATGTTATTATTTTAATGATCTAACTAGTGATTAATGTAGAACCATAAGATCAAACTAGCTATTTTGAGATTAATTTGTACATTATGCTGCTGTAATTATTTATCTGTAGTGGTTTAGGAAGATGAGCGTCATTGTTTTTGTGTTATTAATGTTTTATTCGTCATAGTGTGCACACTGAGCAGTGTTCATTTCATCTGGGCAAACCCATGTGGGGCCTACATGGAAACCGGGAGCAAAACTGGCTGGGTCCAGATAGATAGAAGATATTACTGGCTGGGAATAATATCTTCACTCGTGAAAAGTCCTCTTACCGGCTCCCGCTTCCTCTCCCCCTCCCTCTCATTTCCGTCAATACAACTAACATATACTAACTAATACAACTAGAGCCCACGGCCTTTACAGATGCACAACTCACTTCTGCGCACATTTCACGGTGCACTTGGTGCAAAAGGGGAGCGCGCAAAACTTGTCACTTGAAAGCGAAAAACAGTGTTTGAGATTCGTCGCAGCATATTCAAGCAGCTGTAGTTATGTACTTGTGTTTGTGCTAGAAAAATATACAAGACATTTGTGAGAAAATATTCTACAAGTGTGCAACTCTCAATGGATTAATTCACATACTGATTTGCAGATGAGCAAAATGTCTTCTTGACTTCACATTTTTTGATGCAGGCGTGTAAATGCATTTTGCACCATATTCACTGCAGCATCTGTAGCAAAAATGTGAGCATACAAGTTTCTTAAATTGTGATTTGTAGAGTAGGATTTGTGCACCTGCAATGAAGAATTTGAGAAGGTGTAACTGTTGTGTTGTGTTTGTGGAAGAGAAAAAAAAGTCTACAAGTTTGCATCTCTTAAAACATTTCTCTCTGTGACTTCAAATTTACTGATACACATGTGTGGCTATTCTCTACAACTACACATTTCAATGTCACAGGCGTTCAGTTGTATTGCACCAAAAATACCTCCATAGATCAGCTCCTCCCACACTGGAAACATCATCAGTGAAGCTCCTCCCACTGCAGTCATATCATGGGGGAAGCTCCTCCCACAGCAGTTCCCTAATAAATGCTGTAATTTCCCATCAGCTACAAGTGAAGCCGAGCGGACAGTGAGAACACGAGTGATCCAGAACCCTGCAGAATGAAACACACTGAAGATCCTGAAGAACAAAGAGGTTGGTGTTTATTCTTCATTCATTCATGATGCTGAAGAACATTCATGCTAGAAACATTCAAGCACTTCATCACAGTTAGATATGCAGCTAAACTATGAAATGGTACAGAGGGGGTTTTTTTTTCAACAAATGGTCAGTAAAGGGAGGCTTGAGAAATGTTTGTAATGATTGTCAACATCAGATCAAGCTAAATACTATTTTAACTGTTTTATTTTACATTTATTTTATTTCTGGTTCTCAATTTGCAACGTTTCCAGAATTTGTAATTTTCAACATAGTTTACAAATTTTTTTTTTTTTTAGGAATAATCAGTGGATAAAGTTGTATTTGTCAAATATCATACAAGTTATTCATAGTTATAGATATTCTTCTTACAGTAACTTTGGTAACAGGGTTTATGAATCAGCACTGTACAGTTTTTGTAAAAACTGAGACAATGGATTGAGATTATTTTCTTGTCTTCCCATCATGCAGTAGAAAGAGCCCAGATGATGTCACTTCCTGAGTGTCACAGTTTTAAGAAATGCTGTTTTTAAAATGAGGAAAATCATGTCAGGAGTAACAGGGTTGAGTGAAACATGTAGGACACAGATAAGGCTAATAAAATGTTTTAGTTTAAAACTAGTTAAAGCCGCGGTCGTGAAATGACGTCACATTCTGCGGCAGCTTTTTTACAAACATAAATTCAACATATAACTAATAATTAAAAATAAACAATCCACTCCACTTGAATGCTAAACGCTTGTGTTATTTCTCACAGGGTTATTCACTTGAGCTTGTGTTTCTGGTGTCCCACTTTCACATGCGCATGAATGGAAGTCAGTGCAAGGAAAAGTCTAGTGTGAACGACCATTAATAATTAAAACATTTTTAGTAAAAAAAAATAAATCTCAAAGTTGGTGTCAACATATGTCAGTATTGTATATTTTAGTGTTAATATCATGTTAGATAATTGTGTCATAGTTCTGGCTAAGAAACATGGGATTCGTGCCTATAATGCTTTAAAATAATAATTGGAAGATACATTTTCCTCATTCATGGAAAATTTAAAGAACTTATAAAAAGGAATCAAATTATCATAATATTTTATAGCAGTTTTCTACTTTCTACTATTACATCAGGGCTCACTTTCATGTCCTTTCACTTTATATTTCTCTCTTTTAAAAAATTTTGATGTACTGAAATATTTAATAATTGTATTATTTTTTCTTCCTTGTCAGACCTGATGGAAGAGAGCGAGGAGAGTGAAGAACTGAGTGAAGTGAAGGAGGAACATCATGTCCAACCTGGAGAAAAACCTTTGAGTCGCTCAAAGACTAAAGATACAAGTCTAAAGAAAAGAGCCAATAAATCTTTCACCTGCACTCAGTGTGGAAACAGTTTCACAAGCAAATATAGTCTTGATGTTCACATGAGAGTCCACACTGGAGAGAGACCGTTCATGTGTGATCAGTGTGAAAAGAGATTCTCAAGCAAAAGTAGTCTTAATGCTCACATGATGATCCACACCGGAGAGAAGCCGTTCACATGTGATCAATGCGACAAAACTTTTCTTAGTGCATCACACCTGAAGAGACACTGAGAGTTCATACAAAGGAGAAGCCATATTCATGTTCTGTGTGTGGAAAGAGTTTTTCACAGCTGCAAAATTTAAATGTACATAAGAAAACTCATACTGATGTGAGAGAGTACATGTGCTTTGAGTGTGAGAAGACTTTTACTTCAGATAGACGTTTAAAAGTGCACCAGATAATTCACACTGGAGAAAAACCTTACAAGTGTTCACACTGCGACAAGAGATTCAGTGAATCAACAAATCTGAAAAGACATGAGATGATCCACAGCGGAGAAAAACCTTACAAGTGTTCACACTGTGACAAGAGATTCAGTCAGTCAGGACATCTGAAAAAACATGAGAGGATCCACACTGGAGAAAAACCACCCAAGTGTGATAAGTGTGGAAAGAGTTTCTCTTCCAAAACTCACCTGAAGATACACATGAAGATCCACACAGTGGAGAAACCACATCACCACAGTCTGAGATCATAGTGAGTAGTTTATTTCCATGTGCTGAGCAACAAAGTCTCTTCTGTGTAAGTTAGACACAAATCACTCTATAGCCAAATCTCTCCTAGCTAAGTGATATAAACTGTACCCATAAAAGGAAGTATCAGGCCAGGTAAGTTGTAACCAGTAACGTTTACTCACAAAACTTTGTAAATAACAGTTGAAACACAATTACATAACAGAAATGAAAAATAAAAAATGGGCCCTATAAAGTAAATGAGTCTTTGTATTTTTCCTTTTTGTGGTCGTTAAAGTCTGTGTTTGTGATCACTTTCTGTATTAGTCGATCCACTGTCAATAGTTCTCTGTTAAAGTGTGTGTCACCAGTTCTGTGACAGTTTCCTTGTTAAAGAGGAAAGTTGGCACTTTTGGATGAAAAGTCGTAAGACCTGACCTGTTTTTTTAAGACCAATAAGACCAATGATTTTTTTTCAAACAGGAACTTCAAAATAATGTTCCATATATCTATATGTTGTACAACAATCATACTAAATCATAACAACCATGTAACATCAAGCATCACATGCTGCATAATACTAAATGATCACATGTTCAGGCCTATTTATCACACTTCAGTTCAAACTTCAAATCTCAGCTCAATATCTAGATCTACAGTAACCAGCATATAACATGTACAGCTTTATACTTATTTAATAACAGCTGATAATAAATCAACAGAAATTTCATCAAGCAACTCTTATGCCTGGATTAGAAAAAACTATAGGCAGTACAGGATCTACATAAGTTAAGTTGCAACACATAACTGTAGTTGCAATGCTAATACTCTAATTAGAGTACACTACATATTATAAAATACATCAATCATTATGTTGGTCTTACCGAGCTGTGCAAAGCTGGTCGCCTGGCAACAAGCAGAGGACATGAGACATGTTAGTGTAACTCGTGCCAGGTCTGATGTGTCACACTTGTATAGGGTTCAATATCAGACGGTTCACTGATCAGAAGGTAAGGAGAGGCTAATGGAGAGAGAGGCAACACAGGTGAAACCCAAGAACTTCGTTTAATGGTTGGAATCTTGCATTCATTGAAGAAAGTCTTAATTGCAATTTGTCTGAAGCATGTAAATCTCAATACAATCATTTAACAACATACAATGTATGATAATGCTTATAATCAACTCTCTTTTTTGGAATTTCAGGAAGTTGGACTCATCAACTCAAACAAATCAACTCAATTGATAACGATTGTCATATACTTTGTACGAAAATGAAATAATAAAATAAAACTTCTTGGAAAACTCAGTTTGTTTATAACCCACTAAAATTTGAAGGAAACCATAAACAATATGTTCTCAAAACAACATATTACAAAGTCAATAACTCAAACATCAATGTGTGGATCTCTCCCGTGCAGCTGTGGATTGCGTTGTGTGTGTGTGGATCTCTCGCGTCCATCTGCGGATTGATTTGCGTGTGTGGATCTCTCGCGTCCATCTGCGGATTGATTTGCGTGTGTGTGGATCTCTCCCGTGCATCTGTGGATTGATTTGCGTGTGTGTGTGGATCTTTCGCGTGCATCTGTGGATTGCGTTGTGTGTGTGTGGATCTCTCGCGTGCATCTGTGGATTGCGTTGTGTGTGTGGATCTCTCGCGTGCATCTGTGGATTGCGTTGTGTGTGTGTAGATCTCTCGCGTGCATCTGTGGATTGCGTTGTGTGTGTGGATCTCTCGCGTGCAGCTGTGGATTGATTTGCGTGTGTGTGTGGATCTCTCGCGTCCATCTGCGGATTGATTTGCGTGTGTGTGTGGATCTCTCGCGTCCATCTGTGGATTGATTTGCGTGTGTGTGTGGATCTCTCGCGTGTAGCTGTGGATTGCGTTGTGTGTGTGGATCTCTCGCGTCCATCTGCGGATTGATTTGCGTGTGTGTGTGGATCTCTCGCGTCCATCTGCGGATTGATTTGCGTGTGTGTGTGGATCTCTCGCGTCCATCTGCGGATTGATTTGCGTGTGTGTGTGGATCTTTCGCGTGCATCTGTGGATTGCGTTGTGTGTGTGTGGATCTCTCGCGTGCATCTGTGGATTGCGTTGTGTGTGTGGATCTCTCGCGTGCATCTGTGGATTGCGTTGTGTGTGTGGATCTCTCGCGTGCAGCTGTGGATTGATTTGCGTGTGTGTGTGGATCTCTCGCGTCCATCTGCGGATTGATTTGCGTGTGTGTGTGGATCTCTCGCGTCCATCTGCGGATTGATTTGCGTGTGTGTGTGGATCTCTCGCGTGTAGCTGTGGATTGCGTTGTGTGTGTGGATCTCTCGCGTGCAGCTGTGGATTGCGTTGTGTGTGTGTGGATCTCTCCTGTGCATCTGTGGATTGCGTTGTGTGTGTGTAGATCTCTCGCGTGCAGCTGTGGATTGCGTTGTGTGTGTGTGGATCTCTCGCGTCCATCTGCGGATTGATTTGCGTGTGTGTGTGGATCTCTCGCGTGCAGCTGTGGATTGCGTTGTGTGTGTGTGGATCTCTCGCGTGCATCTGCGGATTGATTTGCGTGTGTGTGTGGATCTCTCGCGTCCATCTGCGGATTGATTTGCGTGTGTGTGTGGATCTCTCGCGTCCATCTGCGGATTGATTTGCGTGTGTGTGTGGATCTCTCGCGTGCAGCTGTGGATTGCGTTGTGTGTGTGTAGATCTCTCGCGTGCAGCTGTGGATTGCGTTGTGTGTGTGGATCTCTCGCGTCCATCTGCGGATTGATTTGCGTGTGTGTGTGGATCTCTCGCGTGTAGCTGTGGATTGCGTTGTGTGTGTGTGGATCTCTCGCGTGCATCTGTTGATTGCGTTGTATGTGTGGATCTCTCGCGTGCAGCCGTGGATTGCGTTGTGTTTGTGTGGATCTCTCGCGTGCATCTGTGGATTGCGTTGTGTGTGTGTGGATCTCTCCTGTGCATCTGTGGATTGCGTTGTGTGTGTGTGTGGATCTCTCGCGTGCATCTGTGGATTGCGTTGTGTGTGTGTGGATCTCTCGCGTGCATCTGTGGATTGCGTTGTGTGTGTGTGGATCTCTCGCGTGCAGCCGTGGATTGCGTTGTGTGTGTGTGGATCTCTCGCGTGCATCTGTGGATTGCGTTGTGTGTGTGTGGATCTCTCGCGTGTAGCTGTGGATTGCGTTGTGTGTGTGTGGATCTCTCGCGTGCATCTGTGGATTGCGTTGTGTGTGTGTGGATCTCTCGCGTGCATCTGTGGATTGCGTTGTGTTTGTGTGGATCTCTCGCGTGCATCTGTGGATTGCGTTGTGTGTGTGTGGATCTCTCCTGTGCATCTGTGGATTGCGTTGTGTGTGTGTGGATCTCTCGCGTGCAGCTGTGGATTGCGTTGTGTTTGTGTGGATCTCTCCTGTGCATCTGTGGATTGCGTTGTGTGTGTGTGGATCTCTCGCGTGCATCTGTGGATTGCGTTGTGTGTGTGTGGATCTCTCCTGTGCATCTGTGGATTGCGTTGTGTGTGTGTGGATCTCTCCTGTGCATCTGTGGATTGCGTTGTGTGTGTGTGTGTGGATCTCTCGCGTGCAGCTGTGGATTGCGTTGTGTGTGTGTGTGGATCTCTCGCGTGCATCTGTGGGTTGATTTGCGTGTGTAGATCTCTCGTGTGCATCTCTGGGTTGGTGCGCACGAAATCCTTTGACACAAGTGATCCACAGGTTGTCTGAAATTGATGAAGCCAGCTCCAACTGTAATCTTAATGCACAGACATCCAAAGATTAGAAATCGGAACATACTGAAGGACCAGTACCACAATTTTTCACGGGAGAAGTAAAACAGTTTAAAGTGTTGTCCATGGATGGTGCAGTTATCAAAACTACAAATAGAGATTCCTGCATCAAAATAAAGAACAGGTTTGTGTCGGTTGAAAATATTATTGTTGATAGGGGAGTGGAATATATTGTCGGTAGGGAATACAGATGCAAGGAATCATTCTTTGAATACCCTTTTGACTCTAGCGAGTTAGACATCTTCAAGGTTTCTAACTTGTCTATGACGGTGAAACATTTTCAGATAGTGGAGAGTGTGCAAAAGTATGTCAGACTGCCATTTCATGACAAGTTTGTTTGTTATACCTTTGCTGCATTTAAACAAACCACACTGCAGCTATTGATTTACATGATACATAATACAATTTTTGGTAGCATGCAGTTGTTCATGGGTCCAGTAAATCTGTAGTTTATATTTTGATGCTTTCTTTGTATCTGCGGTACATGTGTGCAATTACAGTTCCCAAAAATAGTCTCTCTTCTCACATTATCCACTGAAAAGTGTTCCTACAGATTATTTTAAAAAAGAATATAAATAACTTAATTACACTTTTATTTTGTTTAGACAATGTACCACATTATGATTTTTAAAAAAAACAAATGAAGTACACTCAAAAAAAATTATGTGTTGGGTTTACTTAACTTTGTTATGTAAACAGGTTCCACATAACAGGGTTACGTTAAACAAACATAATTTGTTTATGTAACTTCAACATCATCAAACACAATCAACATCTACAGATAATCTGGCTGTTATAACTCAGATACAACAGCCAAACAAAATATAACGTTAACAATGTGAGGGTCAAGAGCCCAACTAAAGCAAACACTGATCATCATAATGGTGATTTAAAATTCTGGTTTCTCCTTCAGTGATTCTGCTTGTTAACATCAGGTGTCTTCAATAATGCTCAATCATCACTCAATAATTCACTTAATTATCTCATTAACTTTAACACTCTTCAGTGTTCATTTAACACTTTAATCGGATCGCTTAAAATGACTTCCATGATGTTGAAGTTACATGAACAAATTATGTTTGTTTAACGTAACCCTGTTATGTGGAACCTGTTTACATAAAAAAGTTAAGTAAAGCCAACACATCGTGCCTTCCAATTGGGTCAAAGAAAATGAATGTATGTTGCCACCAAATAAAGTGGATGTTGTAAAAGCCACAAAAAATAAGGAGCAACCTGGGGAAGGATGGACACCCCACAGGGTCAGAATTATATTTACATCGAGTACGTATTCATTTATAGATTGTTTGTTGAGATGTTTCTGATAAGTTGGCCTTAACACACACACACACACACATATATATATATATATATATATAGTTATTGCAATCTCTTGTAGACAGTTACAGTGAGGCAAGATTAAAACTACCTGAAGCTGTTGAACACACAGACCTTTATTTATAAATAAATGAATACATTTTGTCAGTGTATAGTAACATGTGGCACATATGTAAGTAATAAAGTGATTCTTTAGGCCAAAGAACATACTTTTTCCTGGAGAAGATGAGGATGAGGAAATCAGTTTTGATCGGTCAAAAGTTAATGCAAAGAAAAGGTTTCCATACATTTTCTTTTTTTTGTTTACTTATTTCTAACACAACATTGAGCTTCTTTCTCTTTCTCTGAACAGACCAGAAGAACTGCCTAGAGCTCTGAAGATCTTTCACTGATTTTCTTCTGACTCCCAAAGGATGCAGAAGACTGGATCCACTCAGAAGTCTGTGTTGGCCAAATCTAAGCCAACAAAATTGTAAGCAGTATAAGTTGTTATTTTGAGTAAGGTAATTGATGAATTTAAGTTGTGAAATGCCTAAAATGTTCTGTTCTAACTTTCTGCAAACCCCAACAGTTTTCCAAATGTCCCTCCTAATTCCCAAAGTCATCATACTTCTAAGGTATTTAAGAGGACCCACACGCATTCTGACCTGTCTCGAAGAAACCATGCAACTGCTGATCCACTTGAGAGGAGCCGCATTAACCCTGACCTGATTCTGCTGCGATGTGTGGACGAAGAGCTGGGAGCTTTTCCTTTAATAGCGACGTCTCACCTCATGAATTTTAAAAAGTTGATAGCGATCTTATTCCTAAATGACAAACATTTCACCGGAACATTCAAATCTGTTTGCGCTGTCGCTGACGCTGAGAGAGCAGTGCTACATGAAACAGCTTTACTTTCAGTCTTTTCAACAACACAGTATCGATATTTCTGTGTTAAAAATATTGAAATGATCACAGAAGTAGAGATAAAAGTTTATAGTTCGAGAATAAACACTGATGTCTACGGTAGGTAGCAACCAAAACAGAGTTAATCACCTTTCGAAAGTCGCTTTATAATTTACAAAATGTATATAATGAGCGAGTACATCATTAATGCCCTTTTTCAAACCGTGTTTTTGTCTTATCCTGAATCCCTACGGTAAGCCTGTAATAAGCGCTTAGACTCGGACTACTTTACACTGGTCGGTTCGGCACTGCTGCGGATTAGCCCGGTGCCTGCGTGACTCACCCGCATCATAGACATAAACATAGAGAAGTAGCTCCGGCTACAATGTTCTTCCTCAAGACGCATTTCTGTTTATTAAAGGTGCTCTAAGCGATGTCACGCGTTTTTTTAGGCCAAAACATTTTTTGTCACATACAGCAAACATCTCCTCACTATCCGCTGGCTGCATGTCCCCTGAACACACTGTAAAAAGACATGGTCTCTGCAGACACCCCAGGCTCAACAAACGGCAACAAAAACAAACTGGGCTAACCCGCACCACGAAACACAACAAACTGTTCCAGTCAATAACAGACAAGATTAGTGCGCGGATGAGGGAGGGTCTAGCTAGCCTCCGTTTTGTTTGACAATACTTTAAACTAGGGCTGGGCGATATATCGCACGATATTGTTATGCGCATCTCGTCAGTAAAGCCGGTTCCTTGATTAGTAGTAAATCACCTTCACCTGCTTTCAGATGGAAGATATGATGCAGATATGAGTGTTAAATTAACACTCAAGAGTGTTAAAGTTAATGAGATAATTAAGAGATTAATTTGGTGATGATTGAGCATGATGTTTACACCACAGTTTCCATATCTCAACATTTTTAAGGTTTTTGTTTGCTAAAATGGTTTTGTTTGTCAAAATACTGTTGTCAAACTCTGACAAGCCTGTTAGTCATTCAATAGTGCCACATTATAAGCAATCATGTATAAAATGTAACCAAAGCAACCTTATTTTATTTTGTTACCTACATTTATGTACAGGTGGATGAACATTTGTATATGTATTTATTAATTTTGTATTATTAATTTAGTCTTGTCTTTAAGCTGCTGTGAGAAAAAATCGTCTGACACAACATGCCACCGATCAGGAGATAGAAGCAACTATACAACGATGGCTTCAGCTTGCTCCTGATAGAGATGGAGGAAGGAGAGAGCGATACAACCTCCTGTACAACTTTCAACTAACGCTAGTATGCATGGAAGGTGGCAGCCCTATAGCTAGCTAACGTTAGTGATTGATACCGTTTGAAAGTGTCCCACCTAGTTTTGTTTAAAATAGTCTTCGTATGGTTGTTGCACTACACGTTTAGCTACACTCCAGGTGTAGCTTGCAAACTCAGCTACACAGGGCTTATCTAAATATTTTCTACCATCTAGCCGAGGTCTAGAGCTGACAAGGTAAATTGCAAGTTTAGGACTAACTCTTTACTAGCGATTAGCAAGCTAATAATATAATACACATTCATCCATGAATATGAGTGCCAGAGCGAAAGCAAAATCCTGACACGAGAGCAAGAAATTGCATCGAGAGCAAAGAAAAGCGTTTTGAGAGAAACACTTTTTTTTTTAGAAAATGTTTTCACACTGATAGCAAAAAATATATATTTGAGATTTTTTTCAAAGTATTTTGAGAGAGATTTTTTTTCTCAGAAATAATTTTAAACAATTCAAATTTATATTTTTTATGTTCTATGAGAAAATAATTTCTCTCAAAACATTTAGTCTCAAATATTATTATTTTTTGCTATTGGTTTGAGAACTTTTTCTCTCAAATATTCTTTTTTCTCTCAAATATTCTCATGCAGTGTCTGTGTGGAGCATTATCTCATGAAATGCTTTTTTGCTATCAGTGTGATAACTTTTTCTCTCAAACTTTTTTTTTTCTCTCTCAGATCATTTATCTTCTCGCATGTAATAAAGACAATTCTAGCTCCATAGTGACCTCAAACTAAACATTTTCAATAAGACATCAACATCTAAACCTCTGTTAATTCTCTATAAGATCTTCTGTAGACGTGACAGAAATAAAGTCAGTCTGGTTAGTAATAAGTGAAGCTGGTAATGCTGTTTGTGGAGTTGTTTAATCAGATCTTGAGAAAGTGAATGTCTTTTATCTTCAGTTCATCTAAGGCCGTGTCTGCATAATGTTGTAGTTTGTGTTCTTATTACTGTTTTCGAAAGATGATTGAAAGAATGTTTCAGGAACGTCACACTAACCTTTAACTAACGTTCTAGTAACATTCAGGAAACTGGACATTTTTATGTTCTTGAAATGTTAGAAATCAACGTTCCTAGAATGTTTAATTTTAAATCAAAATTAAGTTGAAAGAACGTTTGATGAACATTATAGCTTTTAAAACACGTTCCTCTAACGTCAAGAAAACTGGAATTTTTCACGTTCCCAGAACACATTCAATCGTCTGAACAGTAATTATATTATTTTCATGGGCTACAATGCCTTTACTGTTTCTGCTCTCTTAAATATGATTACTTGTGTTACATGTAGAATTTTTTTATTTCTAACAAAACATTTTAGCAAAATGTGTATTTTGGTCAGAGACGCGGCTGATCAATATCAAATTCATTGTTGTTACGTGTCAGTTTGTGTTGTTTCTTTCTGTTTGTGTGCAGTTTCCCGCCACTCCTTTGTTTCATGGTCACCATTAGTTCATTCCACAAGTTCACACTTACATACAATTAAAGGGAATAAAGTATAATGCATATTTGTCGTGCTGTCCGGGGGGAGGGCTCCGAGCTCGGGATTCGGCCCGAACCCAGAGTACTCCCCCCTGTATGTAAAGTGGTTTAGGATTAGAAGAGTGGAGAAGGGGTGGTGGACGGACGCTGCTAAACTGTCAGAGAAATGAGGTGAGACTGCTGAGTCCATATATACACGTTTTAATCATGATTGCGGAGTGCTCTCCACCCGTGTTAATTATCTGAACGTGCTTCTCCCAAACTTTGTTAATAAAACATCATTTCACGAGTTCACACTTACATACAATTAAAGGGAATAAAGTATAATGCGTATTTGGCGTGCTGTCCGGGGGGAGGGCTCCGAGCTCGGGATTCGGCCCGAACCTAGAGTACTCCCCCCAAAAGGCTAAGAGAGCAGAGGACAGCCAAAAGACCCCCCAAATGAGTGCAGAGTTTGGCGGGCTGGCATCTCGGAAAGGGTCTGGGCGCTTGGCCGGGAGGGCCCGTGGTGGCGGCTCACTGCGCTGGACTAACGGGCCCTGCTGACCTGAGGATAGGGAGCAATTGTAATTTGGAATGGCAAATTTAGGAGTTGTGCCTTCTTGATGGGAGCTGTTCGAGCAAATCACGGACGACAGACGAGAGGCCCATGTAGCTTCGACGGGGGGGGGGGGGGGGCTTGCGGTCGTTGGGGCATATCTGCCGACTGTGGAGTGGCCCTTCCGATCTAGGCTTACAGGAAAGTTTCGTTGCGTGCGCTGTTAGACAAAATGCTTGCTGGAAAAGAGGAAAATGAGTACTCACACTGCGTCGCTGGACGAAAGAGAAAACATAAGTACTCTACCGGAAGAGTTCTCACTGCGTCCGCTGTGGGACTGAAGCCCGCTGGGCAGAAAGAGAAAACCGGAAAAGAGAAAATGGGTACTTGGCCGGGAGTTTTTCTTACACTGCGTCGCTGGACGAAAGAGAAATGTTATTTTTTTTTATTTTTTTATTTTTTTTTATTAATAAAATATGAAATGGTTTCGCTGTCATGTTGGAACCTAAATTAACATTTCAATAGATTTGTAATCCTACGGTACATAGAACATCCACTGGGAGACCAATTCTCGCTGGATGGTAAAAGAGTAGATAGATGCATGCTACGTCCGCTGGGAGACCAATGCTCGCTTGACAGAGAAAGAAGAAACATAGATGCATGCAACATCCGTTGGGAGACCATGCTCGCTGGATGGAGAAGGAGGAAACATAGAAACAGAGCTCCTGCGGGAGCAGAGGAAACATCACTGCTGCGACTAGGGCTGGGCGATATATCGCACGATATTGTTATGCGCATCTCGTCAGTAAAGCCGGTTCCTTGATTAGTAGTAAATCACCTTCACCTGCTTTCAGATGGACGATATGATGCAGATATGAGTGTTAAATTAACACTCAAGAGTGTTAAAGTTAATGAGATAATTAAGTGATTAATTGAGTGATGATTGAGCATTATTGAAGACACCTGATGATAACAAGCAGAATCACTGAAGGAGAAAATCACAAATTGTAAGTCACCGTTATGGCGATCAGTGTTTGCTTTAGTTGGGCTCTTAACCCTTGTACATTCACTTTAAATTCGTTTTTCTGCTTTTTTTTTTTAATAACAGTCAAATGAATAAAGGAAAGTATGATCTAATGGTGTAGGTTATGTTTTGGCATTATCATGTTGTGATCTGAAAATATAACTTGAGATAATTTGGTTGAACTTATTAGCAATAGCTTTGTAATTCTACAGCATATATGAATATTGGTATGTTTCTTATAATCTAAAATATTTAATAAACATTTCTCTAATCAAAACGTTTTCAAATGAACTTATTTAAAAACACAGACATCAATATTCAGCCTGTGAATCTCAAAGGTGACAATAAAATATGTTGCAGTGGCTGCCACCAATCACAACTCATTAATGGCTCCCATCATGCATTGCGGTATGAATAAATTATGATCTGAATTGTCTATGTAATTTACTTTTCCTAATTGAATATTCTGCTCGTCACCATTGTTGAGATGCATTGACTGAATCTTGATATCTGTGTGTGCCTAAAATAAAGCTTTTTTTTTTTTTTTTAGAAAACAACTGTTAAGAAATCCTTTATGTTATATCTGAATTTCTGGATATTTATGGAGAATCTCAGTTATACTGTAATCAACAACATAAAGTTCAAATGATGAATGTCATAGTATAACCACCACTAGCTGATCACTTTTTTTCTTTGGTCATCTGGCAGTTATAACTCAGTTACAACAGCCACACATAATTTACATCAATAATATAAGGGTCAAGAGCCCAACTAAAGCAAACACTGATCGCCATAATGGTGGCTTACAATTTATGATTTTCTTCTTCAGTGATTCTGCTTTAGGTGTCTTCAATAATGCTCAATCATCACTCAATTAATCACTTAAACATCTCATTAACTTTAACACTCTTGAGTGTGGGCTCATATACACTCCCAGGAGTGTTAATTTAACACTGAGTTTTTGCTGTGTACAAAGAGCCGTAGTTAACTGACAAGCTGAGCCATATCGCATTAAATATTGCTGGCGATATGTCCTCGATATTAACGCGATATGGCTCAGCTTGTCAGTGAACTACGGCTCTTTGTAATAAATGGCGCTCCATCTGAAAGCAGGTGAAGGTGATTTACTACTAATCAAGGAACCGGCTTTACTGACGAGATGCGCATAACAATATCGTGCGATATATCGCCCAGCCCTAGCTGCGACAGTGGAGAAAATTAGCCAGAGAAACAGAGCTCCTGCGGGAGCAGAGTAGACATCGCTGCTGTGGCAGTGGAGAAAATTACCTGGAGAAATTGCGCTCCTGCGGGAGCGGAGGAGACATCACTGCTGTGGCTATGCCTGGAAATCACCTGTATCCAAGTTAATGCCCAAAATTCAAATGGACGAGGCTGAACCCATGGTTTTAACCCGTGCAATTGGAATCCCGAACTCAGCAGAACTGTGCGGGGCTGAGGGATCGATTATTAAACGTTTGAAAATGTTCTTATTTCTTTGTTTATTTTCATCATTTTTTATGGGTCATATTCCATGCCGATTTGTTCGCTCTGAATCAGAAAAAACAATAGTGTGAAGCTGTGGGTTCAAATTACCTACTTCCAAAATAAAAATACATTTATGCTATAACTAAGTTTTTAAGCGATTTTTGTAAATAAATTGCAGGACAGTGTCAACAAAAGGTTCTTAATGGTTCTGTGTGGAATCTGCACGCAATATGCGACCTAATGTTTACATGGGAGTTTACGCCACAGGAAGTATTGCGTTAATGAACGGTAAATCCTTTGTACAGAAACTATTTAATACACGTGTTCCCCCGTTCAAATTTGTATCCAGATAGCATGACTTGCTCGTGAATCAACAACTGAAGCGATGCGAAGTTCAAATCAGGGACAGAAAACGAAAAGGTTTTGAGCTAAGCACTCTTTGAGCTAAGAGAGTGTGGACTGGCCGGGACTGAATCTGCAGCGCGGCTTACTTAGGGCCTGTTGTGGCGGCCTGACGCTGGAGGAAGGCCCGTTCCTTTGCGTTAAGAGGGCAGCATTGCAGTGTTTGTTTTAGTTGGGCTCTTGACCCTTAAATCATTAACTTTAGATTTTGTTTGTCTGCTGTATATGAGTTATCTCTGTAAAACCCAACAAGTTAAGCTAACTCATTTCATTTGAGGAAACCGATTATCTCAATCCATTTAAGTTTAAAAAAATCAATAGTTATGAGTACTCTGAACTTATCTTAATCGAGTTCACTAAAACAATAATATTTCTTAAAACACAATTAAAATTTACACTGCATTTAATACTGTATATAGCTGAAACTTCACTTTATTGAGTAAAAACAGTGAAATGACAAACTTTAAATCAGGGATCTCCAACCCTGCTCCTGGAGAGCTACTGTCCTGCAGACTTCAGTTCCAAGCCTGTTCCAACACAGCTGCCTGTGATTATCAAGTAACCCTGAACAGCTTGATTAGCTGGTCCAGGTGTGTTTGATTCGGGTTGGAGCTAAAATCTGCAGGACAGTAGCTCACCAGGAGCAGGGTTGGTGATCCCTGGTCTGAACAGACAAATCTTATGTGAAATCTTATGTGAAAATCAGATTGAATTTTAATTCAGATCAATCATGTTGGTGTGAACAGGATTTAGTAAATAATGAACTAGGGGTGGGCGATCTTCCCAAGAAATCATATTGTAAAGACTCACGGGCGGATCTAATCCGTGGGGAAATTTGTATATCATAATTAATAATTGGTAATTAATAATTATTCATACATGTTTGGATTAGATCAGTCTTACATGTTAATAAATCTCCCGATAAGGGATGATGTGTCATTTTACCTGCATGCATATCCTTGCAATTAACCACAAGTTGATTGCAATTAATTGCACGGACCACGTCTTACAAAACAGGCAAAATTAATTAGCTCAATTGTCAGAATAATATTTGTGGGAATCCACAATATCATCTTACTTTATATGATTTCAGGAAAAGCAATTCTGTGGCCACAAGAATTGGGTTTCCGGCCCTATAAACACATACTCTTTAAAGTATCTTTAATTTGTAAGCTTGTAGCTATAAGATCTTTGGCACTTAAGGGACTTGGAAAATGAGCAAAGAGGCAGTACATCAATCAAATGAATATAATGAATTTAATAAGGCAGAACTAATGTATTTACTACGGTTACATGGGATATATGTATTTACAAACATAATAAACAACAAAACACGATAAGGCATCGATGAACGAGAAATGCATAGAGACAGAGAGAGAGAGGAAATGTAGAGAGTTGCAATGGGTTTGTCAATTCGTTGAAGAAACTATGAAAGATGCTTTTACTATTAATATGTTGTTGTTACCGACATATCTTGTATACAGTCACTTCGATATTCAAAGTACCAGGTTTTAGAAACCAAATATGTCACACATCTGGTTCTGGTTGATCATAGTGTGAACAGTCTGGAATAGTAAGTATTAGATTTTACATGAAACAAACCACATAAAAGGCCACATCATAAGATTGTAACATTAGATGCATGGTAATACATTTCTCACATGGTTATATTTATATACATATAGAATATATAGGATTGGAAAGGTTTCATTTCTCTTTCTCAGCAAGAATTCAGAGAGGGAGAGAGCCACAGTTCTGTGAACATTCCTTTAGGTCGTAAACGCTGTTATCTAAGAACACCAGTGATGTTGGTTTTAGTCTCTTTTCACTCCAAAGATGGAAAACATAGTAAACTATATTTTACTGGATATTACTGTACGTATTCTGATTGATCACACTGAAAGCATTCTGGAGGTGTCCAGAACTATGTGTACAAGTTATGGGAATAGACAGTTATTTTTAAAATGCATAATGAAGGTATTTATAATTCACTTTAAGCTACGATAAAATCATAGTCATTCCAATGTGACATGGGCAAATGGACACACATAAAAACACATCGAATATATCTGGTTAAATGTCTTTTAAAAAGAGAAGTTTCTTTCTCTTTAGAAATCACCTTCTTTGAGACATTCCAGTCAGTCATAAAAATGTCTCGTAACTGGACACCACGCTCTGTCCTGAGCGGGCTTCACTTGTGGGGGATGCGTGTGTGGTTGTGTGTGTGTGTGTGTGTGTGTGTATGTTAATTTACATCCAGGCTTTTTGGGCCTGAAGGCTTTGGGATTTTATCTAGGATGTATTTAGTTATTCAGATTCACCCTTGCCCAGTCCTAACAATATCACGATCTTATAACACAAAATCTAGTTTCTCCACTGCATGGATCTTCATGCGTTTCTACAGGTAGTGTTTAATAGAAAAACTCTTTCTACACTGACATAACAAATCTATTGTCACAGTGTGAACACTTTTAATGTTTTTCTCTAGTGTGGATCCTCTCATGTCTTTTCAGATGTGTAGACAGACTGAATCTCTTGTCGCAGTGTGAACATATGTAAGGTTTTTCTCCAGTGTGAACTCTCTGGTGTTGTTTTAAACGGCTCCCTGAAATAAAAGTCTTCTTACACTCAAAGCACATGTAGTCTCTTACACCAGTATGTGTTTTCTCATGTCTTTGAAAACTTTGCAGCCATGAAAAACTCTTTCCACACACAGAACATGAATATGGCTTCGCCTTCTTATGAACTGTCAGGTGTGTCTTCAGGTTTGATGCCAAAAGAAATGTTTTGTCGCATTGATCACATGTAAACTGCTTCTCTCCGGTGTGGATCTTCATGTGAGCATTAAGATTTTGTCTGCGAGCGAATCTCTTCTCACACTGATCACACATGAATGGCTTCACTCCAGTGTGAACTCTCATGTGAAGCTCAAGCCATGATTTTTGTGCGAAACTATTCCCACACTGATCACATGTGAACGGTCTCACTCCAGTGTGAATATTCATGTGAAGCTTAAGATTTTGTTTGTTTGAGAATCTCTTTTCACACTGATCACACATGAACGGCTTCTCTCCAGTGTGGATTCTCATGTGACTCTTAAGGTATACTGAATCCCTGAAACTCTTCCACACTGATCACATGTGAACGGCTTCTCTCCGGTGTGGATCCTCATGTGACTCTTAAGGTTTGCTGATTCCCTGAAACTCTTCCCACATTGATCACATTCATGTGGCTTCTCTCCAGTGTGGATTTTCATGTGTCTTTTAAGTTTATTAGATTTCACAAAGCTCTTTTCACACTGATCACATGTGAACGGTCTCACTCCAGTGTGAACTCTCAGGTGATGATCAAGACTGTGTTTGTTTGAGAATCTCTTCTCACACTGATCACACATAAACAGCTTTTCTCCAGTGTGGGTTCTCATGTGACTCGTAAGGTGTGATGAATTCGTGAAACTCTTCTCACATTTATCGCATGCGTACGGCTTCTCTCCAGTGTGGATCCTCATGTGACTCTTAAGGTGTATTTTTTGTGTGAAACTCTTCTCGCACTGATCGCAGGTGAACGGCTTCTCTTCAGCGTGAACTCTCATGTGAACATTAAGACTTCGTTTGTATGGAAAACTCTTTCCACACTGATCACATGTGAACGGCTTATCTCCGGTGTGGATCCTCATGTGTTCCTTAAGATGTAATTTTAGTGTGAAGCTTGTCCCACATTGATCACATTCATGCGGTTTCTCTCCGGTGTGGATCCTCATGTGTTTATTAAGATTTGGTTTTTGTGTGAAGCACTTTCCACATTGATCACATGAGAACGGCTTCTCTCCGGTGTGAACTCTCATGTGTTCATCAAGATGTTTGGATGTGATACTCTTTCCACACTGAGTGCAGGTTGTAGATTTCTTGGCTCTTCTTTTCTTTAAAAAAGTATTTTTAGTCTTCGAGCGACTCAAGGGTTTTTCTCCTGGTTTGACATGATGTTCCTTCTCCACTTCACTCAGTTCTTCACTCTCCTCATTCTCTTCCATGGAGTCTGAAATGAAAGAGAAAAAAGATTGAAGATTGAAAGCACTTGTTAGAGTCACGAAACATCTTTTAGTGTTAGGTAAGTGCCTACTACCAACACAATCCAATCTGAAGTTAATTAATACATTGTTCGACATAACTGTTTTATATATATAGAAATATAAGTTATATGTGTTTGCTCACGTGATATCAGGAAGCAACATAATACGCACATGACGACAGGAGAGTGACGGCGATGCGCAAATTGAGTTACCTCTCCCACTTCTGCTAGTTTTACTGAGATATGTTATCCCGTGCCAATTGGCCATAATATTACAAACGTCCTGTGGTATAATTTCATTACTCCATCTACCTTTGTAAAGTTAATACTGCCTGAATAGGGCTTTAAACACACACGTGCACTCAAAGTAATGTAAAATTACTTGTCTAGTCACCAATGGTGAATAGCACCAACGGTCACCAAAGACAGCTGATTGTACTTTTCTTGGCTTTCTCTGCCATAACAATGGTGTAATACCAACACACTGTTTCAACAGTCAAAGAAAAGCTAAAGAAAGAAGAACTGGGACCAAGAGCCCAACTAAAGCAAATACCGATCACCACAATGGCGACTTAAAATGAAACCAACATCTAAACCTCATCTAAACAATGTAAGGAAATTACACTGAAATAAACATGATTTTTAATTTAATGCATCCTGAGTGTTTATTTGGTCCAGAAACAATTAAATTAAATTTTATTTGTATAGCGCTTTTCACAATACACATTGTATCAAAGCAGCTTTACAGAAAGTGCATTTCTGAAATATACATTGAAAAATACAGTCAGTTAATCATGTATTAAATTAGGGCATAACATATCGCCGGCGTCGAGTCGTCTCTTCACAGGCGTCGAGTCGTCTCTTCACAGGCGTCGAGTCGTCTCTTCACAGGCGCCGAGTCGTCTCTTCACAGGCGTCGAGTCGTCTCTTCACAGGCGTCGAGTCGTCTCTTCACAGGCGTCGAGTCGTCTCTTCACAGGCGCCGAGTCGTCTCTTCACAGGCGTTGAGTCGTCTCTTCACATTTAAGTTGTTTAAATGAGACCATAAATGATGTTGAAAATATGTCCACAATGGCCACAAACTAGTTTTTAACCTTGTACAAAGAGGGTCCATGAACGTCTATATCGGACGTCCAGAACACGTCAAAAAAAGACGTCATAAAAACTTTCATTCTGGCTCCTCAGTGGACGTCTTTTCAACATCCAACTTTTGTGACAAAGACGTTGAAAAGATGTCTTTTGGACATCATTTTGCTTAGTGGGAATGTTGGACGAGAAGGCCTGGCTCACAGTCTCCGCTCTAAATCATCCCAAAGGTGCTCAGGTTGAGGTCAGGACTCTTTATGGACCTTGCTTTGTGCACTGGTGTGCAGTCATGTTGGAACAGAAAGGGGCCATTGCCAAACTGTTCCCACAAAATTGGGAGCATGAAATTGTCCAAAGTGTCTTGGTATGCTGAAGCATTAAGAGTTACTTTCATTGGAACTAAGGGGCCAAGCCAAACCCCTGAAAAACAACTTTTGGTTAAATAGTTATGCCAAATTCTGTGTGCTTGCTGGATCCACCAGACATGACGCTGAACCCTGTGAGCAAAGCCTTATTTGGACGGGATTAACTTTACAAGGGTAGATGGAGTAATGTAATTTTACCACAGGACTGTTTGTGCACAAACACATAACCTATACACTGTCAGACCTTACCAGGTTTTTTTACAGTAAAATACTGGCAACACTGTTGCCAGTAAGTTACTGTTAATTGTACAGTTCTTTACTGTAATCTACAGTACGTTACTGTAAAACTGCACTAAATTAAAAGTCAAGTTAACTAATTTCACTTGCAGAAACCGACTGCCTTAAATTGACCAACTCTCATTAAAACGTATCAACTAAAATTTATAATACACTAATAATGTGAAAAAAAGTATTACTTATTTCATTTGACATTGTACATAAAAAGATTTCCACTGGATCAGCAACTACACGCTGCTTGTTGAATAAAGCAACAGACAGAGTATCATCGATGTTTGTAGATCTTCTCCTGGACTGAAGCACAGGCTCTACTCTTCAGCACAACGGTGACCCAAAAAACAAGATTTTACAGTAAACTACTGGCAACAGTGTTGCCAGTATAAACCTGTTTTATAACTTACAGTTTATTACTGTTCAAATACATTTCGTGGGTGTGTCTTTTTATTTAACACTGTTAACCCTTTCAACGCCACAGGAAAATCCACACTACAAAGAGTAAAAAGTAACATTGACAGTGTTGCAGATAATTCAGTGAATATGTCAGTGATTGTTGAGCATTAGTGATGAACACCTGCTGTTAACAAGCAGAATCACTGAAGGAAAGAGAAACACAAGAACAGAAAATAGAGAAACACAAGATCTACCACTGACTTCTAGCCATCACACATTATTACACTTATTCTTATCCAGTATGATGATTATGTGTTGACATAACACCATCCAAACACCTTTTTTCTTTGCTCAACCAGCTGTTATAATTCAATCACAGCAGTCATACAAAAGATTAAGTTAAATATTTAAAGTTCACCTGATCAACTAAAACAAACACTGATCACCCTAATGGTGACTAAAAAATTAGATTTGCTCCTTCAGTGATTCTGCTTGTTATCATCAGGTGTCTTCAATAATGCTTAATCATTACTCAATTAATCACTTAATTAGCTCATTAACTTGAACACACTTGATTGTTAATTTAACACTCATATTTTAACACTTTAACAATATTGAGTCTGGAGCCAAATAATCTCCCATGAGTGTTCATTTAACACAGGAGTTTTTGCTGTGTGAGTTCATGGGTGAAATAAAAATATGGCAGGAATTTTACTTTCTGACCCTGGATTTGACACCTCTGTTCATTGTCCTCAAAAACGGCCTCATGAGCCTCAGCCTTGGACTCCTCCTGATAGGGAGTCAAGAGATAAGGCAGGCATGCATATCCCTCGTCTCCCAGCAAAACTCCTGAGAATTAACCAGAACAGAGTTTTTTTTTACATTGAAATTGGTGAAGGTATTTTAAAGCTGTAGTTTTTGCCATATGTTACGTGACTAACATGCACTGAGCCAGGCCATTTTGTCTCTACATTTGTGATGATGCAATCTGCATCACATCATCTAAATCAGTGTTTCCCAACCCTGTTCCTGGAGGCACACCAACGCTACACATTTTCCAACTCTTCCTAATCAATCACACCTGAATCAGCTCATCAGCTCATTAGTAAAGACTCCAAGACCAGAAATATATGGGTCAGATAAGGGAGACATCCAAAATGTGCACTGCTGGTGTGCCTCCAGGAGCAGGGTTGGGAAACACTGATCTAAATAATTAAAAATGTAGGTCACTTCACTGGACTTACATAGATATGAAATGAGGATTGTCACTGCATTTGTAATGAACAGAACACTGGTGCCCAGCTTATTCTACAGAACTATCAGTTCTACAGTAGTAGCCAACAATGTCGTCTAAGTGGGACTTTACCTGTACATGGATTTGCGGAAACTAAAAATATCATAATTATTAAAATATCAGGATAGCTTTTCCCAGATGGAAAGAGCTGAAGGAGAAAGACTTTGAAAGGGACGCTGCAGCTCCGTTTTCTTCTCGACAGGTAAGTCAATGTTACTGTCTAAATTACAAGCTTTTTTTCATTGCTTGGATGTGTAATTCATTATATAGGCAGCATAACAGTAGAACATGTACAGTTGAACTCAATGAAGTGCTATTGGAAGACATGCTGTCATAGCTTCTGGGTACATAACGGCTACCATAGTTGCAACACACATTTGAAAAAGCACTATTCGTTTGAAAGCAAGTACAATTTCACTGCGAGATGCTAGGCTAAAGCAAATACAATTTCACTGCTAGATTTAATTTCATTTTTGGACTGATTGTGGTTACATTAAATAAAATGGCAGCATGCTAGAGAGTCAGTGGTATTATCATCACATTCCCAGCCATTCAGTGTTAACGGTATTCTAATTAAGCTTCAGCGCAGGCTTAGCCTGCCCGGACCAGGTTAGTTTCCTAGCATAAGTTGCCAGAGTAACTGAGTTTGAACTATTTTAAGTTTGATTTATGAAACCGAATCCACCGAAAATAAGTCTGACTAACCAAAATAAGCCTGGCTTGTATTCTAATCATGTTTTATGTAACAACCCTCAGGATGGTTGATTTGGGGTCTGGAGTGTCGAGTCCTGTGTGAAATTATGTTTGAACAAATCATCTGGAAGATTCATTTGTGTTCGGTTCGCCCTCAAATCCTACAAATGTTTAGGGGAATTCCTGCATTATAAGCGAAAGATTTGCAGGATTAATTAGAATATTGCCGAAATTCGAGCCCTGATTTCTATAAAATATTTAGCAAAAATCTCATCCCGTGAGAACTGTCTCATCACACCACTACTAACCACTCAACTTGTAGAACACCTCTCATTACGTTATTAGCTAAGCACACGGTAGCTACACAACAGTTGTAAGTAATAGCCTACCAAACACTCGACTGGTTTGTTTTGTTTTACTTTTGCCTTTCCTTCTTTTATTAGGTAAAATCCCCGGGATTGACGCATCATGCCTAATATCCATAAGCCACCTTAAAACAAATGCGAGCCAGACGCATGATGGGTCACATCATTTTGACCACAAATGATGTCACCAGAAAATGAAAGGTAAAATGTTCTCACCCTCTAACAATTTAGAGGAGAATAAAACAAAACAAATTTAATCACAGAATGTGGTCAAAGAGAAACGAATTAGAATAACAATAAATTGTTACTAAATTCAACTACATTGTTTTCCATGTGATAACTTATTTTGAGAAAATGAACTTGAACTCTTAATATTTAAATAAATTATGTTTGAATAATTCGTTCAAACATAATTCCACCCTCCAGATCAACAATCTAGGACCATAAATGAAGTGGGCTCCAGTCAGAGCTAACTAGCAAACCGCCTAGCTAAAGGAAAAACGTTGACAATGTTAGGTAGTTTGGAAAAGACGGATTGGATCAGAGAGGGCACAGCTTGAGCCAGACCAAGATAACAGCAGAGGTTGTTTGATCCCACCACAGATAAAACAGGCATCTTCTTAGAAACCATCTTACCACATGGTTGAAATCTTTTAAAACCCACCGAGATTCACATTTTACATATTAAAATGCATTAAATCATTCCAAGGAACGATTTAACTGCTGTGGAATAAATGATATCTTTAAGATGTGCACTCAGAAAATTAATTGTTGAATGAACGTGATTTAATCGTAGCACCCGTTATGTATCTAATCAAATCAAGTATTTTATATGATCACAATATACATTTCTCCAGCTGTGCCTTCACATGAACTTTTGACCTTTTTTCTATTCATAGGCATATACAAGGACTCTAGGTGTTTTCCCAACACCTGGTCTTTTCTCATGTCCCCTCACAGCCATACTTTTATTCTTGAGATGCATGTATAGGACAGTATAATTCTCCAACACATATGACAGTAAAAGTGCAAAAACAATCCTTATTCTAATATGGTATTGGAATGGTTAAACAGTGTTGGTACGGGACAGGAGCGCCTCCACTCAAGGATACAATATGATGAACAAGTCTAAGAATGTTACACGTATGGTTGAAAATACCATCAGTGGCCTTGAAAGATTACATTCTGGGAGTCAAGACTATAAAAGTAAGCATGCCTCCCTTCACATCACACTCTAATCATTCTGTGACTGTACGACTGCTGGCCTTTTCTTGCAAGAAAATAAACATCAAAGACAATTGGGAAATGTTTGTCTCTTATTTAGTGATATAATTTTGTTTGCCACCACACTTCATAATTCTATATCATGTCTACAACTGTTGTGGCTAAAAATGGTTTCTTGTTCTGGTCTGCAATCTTCAAAATCTAGTAGGAGTTAGTCCTCAAAGAGCTCTAAAAGTCGGAGTTCCAGGTTATTGAGCAATTCAACAAAGTGAGATGTTCAGCTGAGTCATCTGATCTTACAGTGGTCAACACACGGATTTTATACATATTTCTTATCGCCAGTGTCCAACCAGTGTTTGTACCGTTATCTCTTACACCTCGCTCCTCCTCAGTACCACGCCACAGTTAAGATCACATGCTCCGAGGCCTTAATTCTATTGGTGGCGGAACATCACATGTATACTTTTTTTTTTTTAAATTACATCATGTTTTTTAGTACCCTTCTGTACCTTGCACCAACGTCATCTAGGCATTACATGGGTTTCTAGGTACTTTCCATCTCTACGTTGCCCTATGGCCTACTTTTATTTAGGCATTACAGCATTCAGACTCAAGCATCAGCATCAGATAGAGGAGGGGTAGCAGGATTCTCCAACACAACCTATATGTGAGAAGTCAAGCAATTGTTATAACTATTAGATGGCATACTGAAAGTGCTTCCTGTTTTCTATCAGTATGATCATATGTTCATAATTCAGAAGATGGCTGGATTGAAATTGTGTGAAATGTATCGTATTCTTATAATAGGAATAATGTCTAAACTGTTCTCTCTGCTAGAGCTGGTAAAAGACCACAGGTAATGCATAATTAGAAATTACATTGTTGTAAACTATATTGAGAAATGTCCAAAATGTTGGTAACAGTTGCAAAAAATGGTGAAGCAGATATAAAATGAAAAAGCTAAAATAATTAGTTTGACCTGATGTTGACTACCAAGATGAAAGTTTATCAAATCTCCCTTTACTGATCGTGTGGAAAACAGACAAATACAACATGATATACCCATTCTTTCGTTTAACTGTTTTAATGTATCTAAAGATATCTAAATGTGAAGTGCTTGAAAGTTTCTAACATGAATGTTCTTCAGCATCATGAATGAATGAAGAATAAACACCAACCTCTTTGTTCTTCAGGATCTTCAGTGTGTTTCATTCTGCAGGGTTCTGGATCACTCGTGTTCTCACTGTCCTCTTTAATAAACTCAGTCTTTGCAGATTTCAGCTCTTCCTGATGCTCTGATGCTCGTCTTCACTTGCAGCTGATGGATTAAATTACACTGATGATAAAATGCAGTGGGAGGAGCTGATCTGAATCAGTTACTAAGTTTGCTTTTATACTTCTGGAGAACAATTTAAATAATGTAATCTCAATTTGTCCAAAAAATTAATACTGGAAAGAAAAACAGTTGTTGTGAAATAGTTGTGAAAGTTGTTGTTGAAGTTCCAGGTCTCAGAAGAAATTCATCTGACTTGCAATGGTCAGCCTTCAGGTTTCTTATCGCTAGGTACCCAATGAGCATCTGTACATTTATCTTTTTATTTTAGCTCCTCCTCGAGATGTCGCAACCTTCTTTCTATTGGTGGAATCACTAACCATACTTTTTTTTTTCTTTTTTTACATCTTGTAACATGATACATGTACAGATTTCTCTGGGTACTTTTCCATTCTCACAAACCCTGTGACCTATTTTCTGCTTGGCATTATAGTATACAGACTTTAGCATGATCCAACAGAAACTCCCCAACAAAATCACCAACAAATACCTCAGTCTGCTGACACCAATGAAATGAGCTTTAAGTGGAAATTTACCGGAGATCAGAAGACATAAGCATAATATATTTAATAAAAAAAACAGAAACTTTTGACAAAATACAAAGTATTTTCAGCACAGGACTCCAGACTAACATTAATATTTGAGAACCAGAAAGATCTGTTGTATAAAAGTGTTCTATTGAAACCCTCAAAAAAATTATGTGTTGGCCTTTATGTGTAGGTGACGTCCTGGAATGTCATATGACTATGGGTCTTCTTCATGATCCATATATGGACTGTTATTGTGCATATAGCGCCCTCATGCTATTGGTATGAATCGAAAACACAGCACATCTCAGTAAGAAGCGATCATAATGATTACATCGACGCATTTGGGTATAAATTCAATAAATATTATTCCTGTCTATAGAAACATGATGTGAATCTTTGAGAATATATCAATATTTCTCCACACCTGCACATTGTTGAGCTAAAAGCCCTCAGGGACGTTGTTTTGTGAATCGCTGTCATGACGACAGCACGGAGTGTTTTTTATGAATGGACCAGCTGACGCTCATAATTCATATTAAAGGTATCGACTCATTTTTTCATTTCATAACTCCTGATACAAATTAAGACATAACTGTCACTATAAGTTTCTCAGAATACAATAGTGGTCAAATACTGAATCTTGAGTCTTATATCTTTTTAACGATTTATAGTTTGTCAAGGTATAACTTTAAATCTGATAGTAAATTTGAACTAAATACCCATCACTGTAATCTAACGCCTAAAAACCCCTTTTAATCTAGAACCTACATACTGAAACTCACCTAAAATCTAACCTACTTATTGGACATGGGAGTGACTTCTGACATCACACTTGGGTGTGGGCGGGGTTGGATATCCACCGCAGGATGCAGCGAGTCCTACTTGGGTTCCACATGGAAGTCATTTTAGGTGATCCAATTAAACTCTGAGCAGAGTGTTAAATGAACACTGAAGCAGTGTTAAAGTTAATGAGATAATTAAGTAAATAATTGAGTGATGATTGAGCATTATTGAAGACACCTGATGTTAACAAGCAGAATCACTGGAGAAAACCCGGGATTTAAAGTCACCATTATGGAGATGAGTGTGTGTTTTAGTTGGGATCTTGACCCTCACGTTGTTTCTCTTAGATTTTGTTTGACTTCTATACATGAGTTAAATTAGTAAGATAATGTATAGATAAGTCGATTTGATGTTGTTAGTACTCATGAACAAGAAAAACACAGACTAAAGACCCATCCAACTGGCCTAAGTCATATCAAACTTAATGATTGACACCACTGGACCCCATATTACAAAGTTTAATTTCGAGAAAGTATATGAGGACCAAGTTGAAGAGCCGCCGGGCCACTTCTCCTGTGTGAAGCCAGTTCTCATCCCAAGGCAATATATTCTGAGGCAATATATACTGACGCTCTTGACCTTTGTCTACATCCAACGCATATGGCACCCTTTAGCGTCAATGTGAGATGCAGAGATATGGGCCAGAAGGCGCCTCCTAGCGGTCTAACCCTACCCCAGACCTAAACCTACCCATTTCTATCTGCGTCTCATATTGACGCTAAAGGGTGCCATGTGCGTTGGATGTAGACGAAATGTCAAAATATGTCAAATATGATGCGTTGGAAAACCCCTGCAGAGAGCAAGTGTGTCTGGAATATACTGTAGTACAGGGGTAGACAGGCTTTTGACAGGTTTAAAAACCTGCACTGACGATAAATTCAAAATCAGTTATTTGTTATTTCATATTTATGAAATTGCACTACTTACCTACTGAAGTTAAGTCCCTTGAGCCAAAAATATGAGCACTTATTTAGTGTATCATTGTGGTTAGGGTTAGGGTTCTTTGAATGATGATGATGATGATATTTTAATGTTAAAATAAAAGATGAGGTAAGCTTGGTGTTTCAGTCAGAGATTGGTTTATTTTTACTGGCCCACAGACTATAGGAATTGAGACAACTAAATAATTGTGAATTTTGAGTGAACTATGGCGAGGCTCCCAGTGTGATCCAAAGAGACGCAGACCAACTCATCGAACATTTCCCGTGGTGGAAGGAAAGTATCAGTCGCCTGAGCTGGTACACACTCTTCATCAAGTGCCAACTTTCCTCTTTAACAAGGAAACTGTCACAGAACTGGTGACACACACTTTAACAGAGAACTATTGACAGTGGATCGACTAATACAGAAAGTGATCACAAACACAGACTTTAACGACCACAAAAAGGAAAAATACAAAGACTCATTTACTTTATAGGGCCCATTTTTTATTTTTCATTTCTGTTATGTAATTGTGTTTCAACTGTTATTTACAACGTTTTGTGAGTAAACATTACTGGTTACAACTTACCTGGCCTGATACTTCCTTTTATGGGTACAGTTTATATCACTTAGCTAGGAGAGATTTGGCTATAGAGTGATTTGTGTCTAACTTACACAGAAGAGACTTTGTTGCTCAGCAAAATAAACTACTCACTATGATCTCAGACCAGGGCCGGAGTTGGGCCGCTTTTCAGCCCGGGAGTTTCAGGCCCAAGACCGGACCACTTTTTCCATGGAGGAAATTAGATAAATGAAGCAACTGTTCAGCTCTTACTATTGTGTAGTTTTTATTAATACCATGGTTCAACAATAGCTGAGAAGTTAACAAAAAATATCATGGTTATAATCATTTTTCTGCATGGGTATCAAATTGTGGTAATTTACTCCTTTCCCAGCCAGCCCAGTCATGTGGGACACACATGGGTTTGACGTGGGCTATCTAACTGGGACCCAGCCAGTTTTGCTCCCGGTTTCCATGTAGGCCCCACATGGGTTTGCCCAGATGAACACATTTTATTAGCCTTATCTGTGTCCTACATGTTACTCAACCTTGTTACTCCTGACATGATTTTCCTCATTTTAAAAACAGAGCATTTCTTAAAACTGTGACACCCAGGAAGTGACATCATCTGGGCTCTTTCTACTGCATGATGGGAAGACAAGAAAATAATCTTAATCCATTATCTCAGTTTTTACACAAACTGTAGCATTTGCTGTATTCATAAACCCTGTTACCAAAGTTACTGTAAGAAGAATATCTATAACTATGAATAACTTGTATGATATTTGACAACTTTATCAGTAACTTAGTGTTTACAGATTATTCCTAAAAATATATAATTTTGTAAACTATGTTGAAAATGACAAATTCTGGAAACGTTGTTGCAAATTGAGAACCAGAAATAAAATAAATGTAAAATAAAACAGTTAAAATAGTATTTAGCTTGATCTGATGTTGACAATCATTGCAAACATTTCTCAAGCCTCCCTTTACTGAGCATTTGTTGAAAAAAAAAACCCTCTGTACCATTTCATAGTTTAACTGCATATCTAAAAGTGATGAAGTGCTTGAATGTTTCTAACATGAATGTTCTTCAGCATCATGAATGAATGAAGAATAAACACCAACCTCTTTGTTCTTCAGGATCTTCAGTGTGTTTCATTCTGCAGGGTTCTGGATCACTCGTGTTCTCACTGTCCGCTCGGCTTCACTTGTAGCTGATGGGAAATTACAGCATTTATTAGGGAACTGCTGTGGGAGGAGCTTCGCTGACCATGTGACTGCAGTGGGAGGAGCTTCCCCCATGATGTGACTGCAGTGGGTGGAGCTTCCCTGATGATGTTTCCAGTGTGGGAGGAGCTGATCTGCCAAAATCAAAAATGTCAATTATTGAGTTTGTTTTTATAATAAATGACACTTCTAAGCATTTATGTCTGTCTATCTATTAATCGTACAGTAACTGATGCCATTCATTAATTATTTTTAATGCTAATACTATGAGCGACGGCTCGTGGTACCATCACAGAGAGCCTCAAAATCACTCTCCAGAACATTCTCATTCACGGTGCCATGCTGGTGGAATGATCTGCCCACCCTTATCCGGAATGCAGTATCCCTGACAGCATTCAAAAGACAACTGCAAACTCATCTCTTCCGTGAGCACTTAACATAAAAAAAAAAAAAAAACGTTTTCCTTTAAATCCCTGCTTATCTGGCTTATGCTAATCCGAGCAATGTCTGAACTTTGTATTTTGACCACTTCTTGCGTTGTTTTTGTCTCTTCACGATGACTCGCTTGGTTTAGTCCTCAGTTGTAAGTCGCTTTGGATAAAAGCGTCTGCTAAATGTAAATGTAACATTATTCTGCCTCTCCATTAAGATACAGGTATCTGAAATAAAGAAAATAATATAAATAATTTAAACTCTTCCAAATACAAATAATGGTAAGAAAAACAGTTAAAATCATAAACACAGAAATAAACGTAGGCAATATAGCCAATAAATACCCTCAGTCTGCTGACACCAATGAAATGAGCTTTAAGTGTACATTTACAGGAGATGTGAAGACATCAGCATAATAAATGAGGTGAAAACAGGAACTATTGTCATGAAATAAAGAGTTTTCAGCAGATCTGTTAATATTGATGAGCCTCAGACTATCAACACTCATTCAACAAGCCATTCAGGATCATCAGCAGATCATCTCACTTTATTCTAGGTGTTTGCTGTTAGAAACACATTATTTGAGGCAGGATACATGATAAAAGCGTGTAAAACTGCTCGAGTGAAAGACAATACTGTTATTTCTCACTATGACGGATAAAACATTATTAACACAAAAACAATGACGCTCATCTTCCTCAACCACTACAGATAAATAATTACAGCAGCATAATGTACAAATTAATCTCAAAATAGCTAGTTTGATCTTATGGTTCTACATTAATCACTAAAGTAGTTAGATCATTAAAATAATAACATTTTATATGCCCAGAAACTGAAAATGATCATAAAACTTTTCAAAATAAAGAGCACCACAAAGCACTATTGTTCCAGGAGTAAAACACTTTTCATATTAGTATTGCTCTAGTCATATCAGCCTAGAAAATCACAACTTTTGATTTTCCGTCGGTCTTAGTACACAATGTTACTACAGAAGAGGCAAGTTTTAAATAGGAAAAATATCGAAACTCTTTGGTCATTTTTTTGAGAGAGATGCTAATTGTCTAATCAGAATCAATGAGTAAATCATTTGTAATTGTAACTAGCGCAGTTTCTGTGCTATGATGCGGTCTGAATTCTGACTGAAATTTTTCATAGATATCACTTTCTTGCAAGAAAGAGCACAGTTGAGCGGACACAACTTTTTCTAGTATTGTAGACATAAATGGAAGATTTGAGATGGGCCTGTAATTTGCTAGGTTATTAGGATCTAATTGTGGTTTCTTAATGAGAGGTTTTATAACTGCCAGCTTGAATATTTTCGGAACATGACCTAAAAATAAAGACGAGTTAATAATATTAAGAAGAGGCTCTTCCACGACAGGTAACACTTCTTTCAGTTGTTTAGTGGGTATTGGATCTAATAAACATGTTGTTGGTTTAGATGCAATGATAAGTTTATTTAGCTCTTCCTGTCCTATAGTTGTAAAGCGGTGTAGTTGTTCTTGAGAGGCGATAATTGAGGCTGAATCATAAGACACCATAAAAGATTGTAAATTTACAATTGTGTTTCTGATGCTTTCTATTTTCTCATCGAAGTAATTCATAAAATCATTACTACTACACTGTAACGGAATATTTTGCTCAGGTGATGTCTGTTTATTTGTTAGTCTAGCCACGGTGTTAAATAAAAACCTTGGATTATTTTGGTTATTTTCTATTAGTTTGCGGAGATGCTCAGCCCTGGCTGCTTTTAGAGCCTTTATAACGTGACATACTGTCTTTCCGCGCGATTCTAAAGACCTCTAAATTAGTTTGTTTCCATTTACGCTCTAAGTTACGAGTTTCTCCCTTGATAGCATGCGTAGCACTGTTGTACCATGGCGCTTTAGTTTTCTCTCTAACCTTTTTTAATCTAATTGGTGCAACAATGTTTAGTGTACTAGAGAAAATGGTGCTCAAACTGCTAGTCATTTCCTCTAGTTCATCTGTTTGTTTGGGTTCACTGAGCAGCTGAGATAGATCAGGTAAGCTATTTGAGAATCTATCTATAGTGGATGGAAGGATTGTTCTGCCTGGTCTAAAACGTGGCGCAACATGACAAATTTCAGCAGTACGTAATATGCAAGTTACCATGTAATGATCAGTGACATCATCACTTTGCTGTATAATATCGAAATGATCTGAAAATCACCCTGTCTAATCATTCACATAAAACAATACATTTACTTAAATTTCGTAAATCACTTTTTGTTTGGAAAGGCAATATGCGTAGGGGGCGTAAATGATTATGAATGGGCGTGACTATTGCTTTAATTCACACCTGAAAAGACACTGACCCGCATAATGAGCTGCATATTAATGAGCCTTTCATTCAGGTGTGTCACAAGAATGCGAGAAAAAAAAATACATATACATATATATATATAAAATAGGGGTGTAACGATACACGTATTCGTATGAACCGTTCGGTACGAGCCGACCCGTGACACAAGTGTATCGTATCGAACCGAACCGTGAATTTTGTGAACCGTTACATCCCTAATATATATATATAAATAATCCAAATATAAGTCAAAATATAATCCAAAATATAATCCAAATATAAATGAAAGTCAAAAGCACATTTGTAGTACATAGTCATAACACGCATATTGCCTTTCCTAACAAAAAGTGTCTTACAAAATTTAAATCAATGTATTGTTTGATATAAATGATTAGGCAGGATTGATTTATTTAAGAAACTGTTTATTTTTTTCAATAACAATGCATAAACATTATTTTCTCAAAAATACAAACATGTACATACATGTACTCAGTCTAGCAAAGAACACATAGGAAGGTTTTTTGTCTTTTAAATCAGTGAACACTTGTAAGGTTTTTCACAGTGTGGATCCTCTCATGTAATCTCGGAGATACTGACTGACTGAATCTCTTGTCGCAGTGTGAATACTTGTAAGGTTTTTCTCCAGTGTGGATCTTCTCATGCGTTTTCAGATTTGCCGACTGACTGAATCTCTTGTTGCAGTGTGAACACTTGTAAGGTTTTTCTCCAGTGTGGATCCTCTCATGTGCTTTCAGATGTGCTGACTGACTGAATCTCTTGTCGCAGTGTGAACACTTGTAAGGTTTTTCTCCAGTGTGAATTCCCTGGTGTTGTTTTAAATTGCTTGCTGTAGTAAAAGTCTTCTCACACTCAAAGCACATGTACTCTCTCACACCAGTGTGTGTTTTCTGATGTCTATGTAAATATAGCAGCAGTGAAAAACTCTTTCCACACACAGAACATGATTGAGGCTTCTCCTGCGTATGAACTGTCAGGTGTCTCTTCAGGTCTGATGCCTTAATAAATGTTTTGCCACATTGATCACATGTGAACGGCTTCTCTCCGGTGTGGATCATCATGTGAATCTTAAGATTTCCTTTTTGTGTGAAACTCTTCCCACACTGATCACACGTGTGTGGTTTCTCTCCGGTGTGAATTCTCATGTGATGTTCAAGAGTTTTTTTGGTTGGGAAGCTCTTCCCACATTGATCACATGTGAACGGCTTCTCTCCGGTGTGGACCATCATGTGAATCTTAAGATTTCCTTTTTGTGTGAAACTCTTCCCACACTGATCACACGTGTGTGGTTTCTCTCCGGTGTGAATTCTCATGTGATGGTCAAGAGTTTGTTTGGTTGTAAAGCTCTTCCCACACTGATCACACGTGTGTGGTTTCTCTCCGGTGTGAATTCTCATGTGATGTTCAAGAGTTTGTTTGGTTGTAAAGCTCTTCCCACATTGATCACATGTGAACGGCTTCTCTCCGGTGTGGACCATCATGTGAATCTTAAGATTTCCTTTTTGTGGGAAACTCTTCCCACACTGATCACACGTGTGTGGTTTCTCTCCGGTGTGAATTCTCATGTGACGTTCAAGAGTTTGTTTGGTTGTAAAGCTCTTCCCACACTGATCACACGTGTGTGGTTTCTCTCCGGTGTGAATTCTCATGTGTTTCTCAAGATTTTGTTTGTTTGAGAAACTCTTTCCACACTGAGAGCAGGTGAAAGATTTCTCGTTTCTTCTTTTCTTTAAAAATGTATGTTTAGTCTTCGAGCGACTCAAGGGTTTTTCTCCAGGTTTTACATGATGTTCCCCCTCCACTTCACTCAGTTCTTCACTCTCCTCGCTCTCTTCCATCAGGTCTGAAATGAAAGAAAGATAAAATATTTTTATTTTAAGTACATCAAAATAATTCAAAAAGAGAAATATGAAATGAGAGGACATAAAAGTAATTTATTAGGATTTATTAGTCATTTATTTTTAGGATTATTTAAATGCTTCCTCGAATGGGTCTTAGTCAGGTGCATTACACAGCGACCTTCGGGGGGTCAGAGAGTGGTATGGAAGTAAAATAATGCAAAATGTTTTTGAAATAAAAAAGCCTGTTGAATTGCAGTTGTAGGTCTTGTGTTTCTCTGTCTTTCAATGATTAGCCTATGCTTGTTAATGCTGAGATGACTCCGTGAAATTAGCTTAAAGTGTCAATTTACAGGAGATCTTGACACAAGTGTAAAATCCCAGATTTAATCCCAGAATGTGTAAATATCTGACCAAATGTTAATTATGCAAGAAAACCTTGTGCATTTAGTCATCTGAAGAACCACTAATTTCGACTTATTTTATTAATTTAATTTAATGAGTAAATTTTAATAAAATTTTTTACACACATTTTAAGTCAATTTTTTTGTTACAAGTAAATAAGTTTGTTGACTTAACACATAACACATAAGACACTCTTTTTCGCCCCCTGCTGACGTATTTATGTAATATGAAGAAATTGTAACTGAACAAATCAATGTATGAATCATTTTGGTGAACGAACTGAAAATGAACGAATCTCTGGAAAGAATAAATATTTCCACCACTAGTACACACACACTACCATCACGGTTCGGCACGGTTAGCCAAGTGTGCTGAGAGGTCAGGGCCGGAACGGTTTGTAATTGTCCCGTACCGTACCAGACTCAAGTGGAAACACAACTGGAACCTTTTCCGAAGGTGGAAAAGCAGCTTTTGTTTCAGACTGTGGTGATGTGTTTCTCCACTGTATGGATCTTCATGTGTATCTTCAGGTGAGTTTTAATAGAGAAACTCTTTCCACACTTATCACACGTGTGCGGCTTTTCTCTGCTGTGGATCCTCTCATGTCTTCTCAGATCTGTCGATTGACTGAATCTCTTGTCGCAGTGTGAACACTTGTAAGGTTTTTCTCCAGTGTGAATTCTCTGGTGCCGTTTTAAATTCATCCTTAAAGCAAAAGTCTTTTCACACTCAAAGCACATGTACTCTCTCACACCAGTATGAGTTTTCTGATGTCTATGTAAAGTTTGCTTCAGTGAAAAACTCTTTCCACACACAGAACATGAGTGTGGCTTCTCCTTTGTATGAACTGTCAGGTGCTTCTTCAGGACTGATGTACTACAAAATGTTTTCCCACACTGATCACATGTGAACGGCTTCTCTCCGGTGTGGATCATCATGTGTTTCTTAAGATTTGCTAATTGACTGAAACTCTTCCCACATTGATAGCATACATGTGGCTTCTCTCCAGTATGAACTTTCATGTGAATCTTAAGAGACTTTTTGTCTGAGAATCTCTTTTCACACTGATCACACGTGAACGGCTTCTCTCCAGTGTGAATTCTCATGTGAACATCAAAGTATGATGATTGACTGAAACCATTCCCACATTGATTGCAAACATGTGGCTTCTCTCCAGTGTGAACTCTCATGTGACGCACAAGACTTTGTTTGATTGTGAAGCTCTTTCCACATTGTTCACATGTGAACGGCTTCTCTCCAGTGTGAACTCTCATGTGAATCTCAAGACTTTGTTTGGTTGTGAAACTCTTTCCACACTGAGTGCAGGTGAAAGATTTCTTGGCTCTTCTTTTTTCTAAAAGTTTTTCTCCAGGTTTGGCATGATGTTCCTCCTTCACTTCACTCAGTTCTTCTCTCTCCTCCTTCACTTTCATCGGGTCTGACATGAAAGAAAAACTCATTTTCAAATTTTCTGATTATTCAAAGAGAGAAATATGTGAATGAAGATACAAATTATCCCAGATGTAACAGGCAACTGCAATAAAATATTACAATAATTGTGTAATCTTTTTATAAATGAATTAAACATCCCTGAAACTTTCCATGAATTTGGTACACTGATCTTCTAGATATTATTTTCTAAACATTGTAGGCACAAATCCCATATTTTCACGCATTCACACAAGAAACACAAGATCAAGTGAATTTCACTGTGAGAAAGAACACAAATGTTTGCAGTAAAGCGGAGTAGATTGTACATTTGTACATTTTTGGAATGATTATTATTTGTATTACACGTTTGTAAAAACACGCACAAAATTCAGGTACAAATTCTGGTCAAATTGTTACAAATTGTAAGCCATATATAAAACAAATGTAAAATAAACAGTTAAAATATTTAAATTTAGTTTGACCTGATGTAAACAATCAATATAAAACCTCCCTTTACTGTTTATCTAAAAGTGATGAAGTGCTTGAATGTTTCTAACATGAATGTTCTTCAGCATCATGAATGAATGAAGAATAAACACCAACCTCTTTGTTCTTCAGGATCTTCAGTGTGTTTCATTCTGCAGGGTTCTGGATCACTCGTGTTCTCACTGTCCTCTTTAATAAACTCAGTCTTTGCAGATTTCAGCTCTTCCTGATGCTCTGATGCTCATCTTCACTTGTAGCTGATGGGAATATTCCAGCATTTATTGGATAATTACAGTGGGAGGAGCTTACTGATGATGAATTGCAGTGGGAGGAGCTTCACTTATGATGTTTTGTAGTGGGAGGAGCTTCACTGATGATGTGACTGCTGTGGGAGGAGCTGATCTGCCAAAATCTAGAATATATAAGTTACTGAGTTTGTTTTTTGCTCATGAAAAACAGAATATAATAATGTAAATTCTAAATATAAATAAAAGAAAAACTGTTGAAAGCATAAAAAGAAATAAACATAGGCTACAACCAACAAATACCCAGTCTATTCAAACCAATGAAATGAGCTTTAAGTGTCAATGTACAGGAGATGTGAAGACATCAGCATAATAAATGAGGTGAAAACAGTAACTATTGTCATGAAATAAAGAGTGTTTTCAGCAGATCTGTTAATATTGATGAGCCTCAGACTATCAACACTCATTCAACAAGCCATTCAGGATCATCAGCAGATCATCTCACTTTATTCTGAGTGTTTGCTGTTAGAAACACATTATTTGAGTCAGGATATGATAAAAGCCTGTAAAACTGCTCGAGTGAAAGACAATACTGTTATTTTTCACAATACAACATGGATAAATCATCAATAATAAAACAAAATAATTAAATAAATAGCCCTAACCTATATTTATTAGCCTAACTTCTACAGGCAAATAACTACAATACCATAGTATGTAAATGTAAATCTAAATATAGTTTGACTTTATAATAACTATTAATTGCAATAAAGTAATTCCATCATTAACATGATTTGTGTACAGAAACTACAGGGGCAATATAAAGTGTTAGAATAGACATACATTTTAATAAGTAAATGTAATCTGCCAAATATAAATGTTTATCATTTACCGAGGATGCATAGTGCAGTAGTTAAACATGAAAATGGCAACAGCAAAACTTGAGATCAATTCCTATCAATTCCAGGGGCGGTTTCTTCATTAGGGCGATTGGGGCGACGCACCACCAAAGTGTTAAATTCAACCACAGAACTACGCTTGCACTGCAGTCACTGTTGTTCTGCCTCTGGATATATAGTCCTGTAAGGGGTTTACAGTCAAAGACCCAGAACCAGATATGAAGAATGAAGACCCAGAGTCAGATATTATGATAAATTAAAGAAAAGTTTTACTGAAGATAGTTTGCAGTTTCCTCAGCAGAAGTCAGCTTCAAGACTCTCATAGGAGTTCGTAGGCCGCCCCGCTTACAGTTACAAAGATCACAGCAGTTATACCATTTCCAAGGTCTAAGCTACGTCATTGTTTACAGGTTGAATGATTCTCATTGGCTAAGAAATAGGTAAACAGTAATTTTCCACACATATACAGATAGACGGAAGCATATCTCCATCGATTATGCAGCTGACACATTCGGACCCAGAAGTTATGCACGTCATGACCTTCCAGGTCGCAGATTTGGGTTGCGGGGCGCCAGCATGTCTCGAACAACAATTCACTCTATCTCCAATAATGCCAGTGGTTCCTTACCCTGCAGCCAAGAAGACTAACACACACACACACACACACCAACACACAGCTACTCCAAGGTTGGATTTGGCCAGTCCTCTCAAAACATCAAGATAATGCGTTCTTTCTCTCAACTTTAGTCTAACTGGAAAGTAAGGCTTTAACAAAGAAATGATCCCTTAAACTATTGGCTTTAATGACCCCTATATGTTTTAACACGTTGAAGAACTTTCTCAAATACAAAACAAGTCCCTATTTCATTTCTGGAAGCCGAGCTAAATAAGCAAGCACTGTTACTGCATTCAGATATCAAATACAGACATTAAAGAAGACATGAAAAGAACATTTCAGTAATCACACTGGTAACTTATAAACAAAGTAAAATCTCACAAGCCTAAAGAAATCATTCAACTCATTTAATATTTATAAGGAAAAATATTGATTAATACCTTGATTATAATTACTCATCATTACATATACATTCGTGCTCAGAATTAATGGTACCCCTGGTAAATATGATGAAAAATGTCTGTAAAAAATAATTCTGCATCGTTTATCCTTTTGATATTTAATTCAAAAAATTGGCAAAAATCAAACCTTTCATTGAAGTAAAATAATTGAAAGTGGAGGGGAAATCACATTATGAAATAAATGTTTTTCTCCAAAACAAGTTGGCCACAATTATTGGTACCCCTAGAATTGTTTACGAGTAAAATATCTCTGAAGTATATTCCCATTCATATTTACCTTTTTTTTGCACACCAGGGTGACTAGGAACATGAAATTATCCAGCCATGACTTCTTGTTTTACAAGAGTTTAAATATGGGGAAACACAAAGGCCAAATTCCCTTAATCATCCATTACAATGAGTAAAACCAAAGAATATAGTTCTGATGTGCATCAAAAGATTGTTGAGCATCACAAAATAGAAAGTGGCTGTAAGAAAATAGCTAAAGCATTGAAAATCCCCATTTTGACCATCAGGGCAATAATTAAGCACTTCCAATCAACTAAAGATGTTACAAATCTGCCAGGAAGTGGACGTGTGTCTATATTGTCTTAATGCATGGTGAGGATGAAAGTTTGAGTGGCCAAAGACTCTCCAAAGATCACAGATGGAGAATTGCAGAGATTAGTTGAGTCTTGGGTTCAGAAAGCTATCTAGCTATCTAGCAAAAGCAAAATAGCTTTTTGGCAGCAAACATGTAAGATGGGTTTGGTGCACACAAGGATAAAAAGTACCCCATGTGTACAATTTAAAATACCATCTTTAATGTTGTGGTCATATTTTTCTGCTGGAGGTCCTGGACTTCTTGTTCAGATACATGCATGGCATCGTGGATTCTATCAAATACCAACAGATAAAAAATCTAAACCTGACAGCCTCTGCTAGAAATCGTATAATGGGCCGTGGTTGGATCTTCCATTAGGACAACGATCCAAAACAAACATCAAAATCAACACAAAAATGTGTTAAGTAGCACAAAATGAAGCTTCTGCCATGACCGTCCCAGACCTGATGAGTGGAGTGAACTGAAGAGAAGAAGCACCAACATGGATCTGTGAATCTGAAGGATCTGGAGAGATTCTGTAGGAATGGTCTCTGATCTCTTGTCAGGTGTTCTCCAAACTCATCAGGCATTATAGGATAAAACTCAGAGCTGTTATCTTGGTAAAAGGAGATTGCAAAAAGTATTTAATAAAAGGGTACCAATAATTGTGGCCAACGTGTTTTGGAGATAAACATTTATTTCATAATGTGATTTCCCCCCCACTTTCTATTCTTTTACTTCAATGAAAGTTTAGATTTTTGCCAATATTTTGAATGAAAGATCAAAAGGATAAATGATGCAGATTTATTTTTTACAGTCATTTTTCATCATATTTACCAGGGGTACCATTAATTCTGAGCACGACTGTACATTGAAGCAGCAGTGGATTCCAATCCACCCCCTTCAGTCCAATCAGCGGCAAGTCTCGTTCTGTGGAGTACCGCCTCTTTTTGGGCGATTTCACTCTGGCCGAGAATAACAGTGTTCCCATAGAAAGATTTATTTTTCTAACTGCAGGCACTGCAATGCATTCTCTATGGGTTTCGGGAGGACTCGCACTAACATGCTTTCGTCATCATACGTAAACTTTACTTGTGCAGCAATTGATGGGAACAAATATACCTCTATTAATAATCTTTAAGCTGAAGTGACATCCAATAATCTCCTCAGTGCATAACTTACATTCCACGGACACATTCTCCATCTGTAAATGTTAGAAACTCAAGCTCAAGCAAATATTTCCATTTTGCTGTCATGAGTGGACGAGCTTCTGCAGGCTAAAGTTGCGTGAACGAGCGCCGCCATAATTCTGACTAAAATATATATTAACACTAAATTATAAATATATTTTGCTAAAATATTTGTTGTTGGTGAACATAAATGTGCAAGTGTATTTTTATGATATCAGTTTTTATTTATTTTCATTTTCAGTTTAGTAAATTTAACTACTTCTTTAAAAAGCATTATTTTGTTTTTAGATTGTAATGTTGCAATGTTAGAATGTAATGTGATTTGACCCCTTTTTTGATAGACTGCAAAGTTACATTCACTATGTTTGTTTTCATATTAGCCTTCAATATGAACCTTTGTAGGAGAATATTAATCAGGATATAAAATAAAAACATTTTTAATTGAATAAAAATATATTTTTTTAATTCAAATATTTAAAAAAAATGAATAGGCCTACTGAGATTAAACCATACATCGCAATTTAGGCCAAACATTCAGATTTCTTTGGCAATAGGCTATTGCCCAATCCAACATTATGACATGCTTTAAATGCTGAATTTTCCATGTTTAGCTAAACAGTAGGCTAATAATGATAGCCTACATTATTATCACGGTTTAGCCTACGTTGAGTTCTGCATTAATAATTCAGTGTGCTGGTTGGTGCAATTTTGCCGCTAATGATCAATTCCCCTCACATAAATTTGACTTTTCTTGACATTCAGTAACATTTCTCACTCCAAACATCGAGACAATCACAGAAACGAACACACACTCGCTCAGGTCTGAATGAACTCCACATATTCTCCTCAGTCTCGCTGCTGCTGCACTAAATGTGTATTTCAGGAGGAAGACGCCAGAAAAGACGCACAAGTATCGCTGTGATCGATGAAAACAATACAGAAATGAGCCTATCGCTTAATCAAACTGTATAAAGTGTGTGTGATGGTTGTGTAAATATGAGAAATACCGTGAACTGCTCTCCTCGCCTCAGAAGACTCGACGCTAAAACTCAATGGGGGTGTTACGGATCAACTGAGGATCATGTTAACTGTGGACGCGCGCGTGCACGCAGGCAGCTTTACCTTGATTTCCAGCAGATGTTAAACGGTGACAGATTCGTCACAGCGATTTTTTTACTGAGAGGATTTAAAAGCTTTCCACGTTATTGTTAATGTTTGTATCATATTAGGGCTATGTTGTTTACTCTGTCGCTGCTCCGCTGTATGTTTCAGACGCCTTTAAGGGAAGTTTTAATGTGTTTTCATTTCACGACACACAGACCACGCCCACATTATTTTGTTACTTTCGTTTCAATGAAATTCGTATCTGATGTCAACTGTAAGTAGATTACATAAATTATGGTATTTACATTGAGTCTGCAGTGCGTGTATTCGCAGATTATTGTTGTGATGCCAATTTGAGCCTTAATTTTAATTGAGCAGCAATACTGTTGTGGTAAAAGGGACATGTCAAGCATTTACTTATTCATTTTAATTTAGCTGAGGAATAAGTTAATATTTAGCTCTGTAAATGCTAAGCAGGAGAATAATCACAAAATGACAAATTCTGCATGTGTGTATGTTTGTGAATTCTAGCACGTGTTTTTCTTTGATCAGTTTCAGAGGGAGAGAAGCTGAATCTGGTTGTGTGGAAGTGACAGGGCATTAAAGCATCAATTTCACAGACTTCATCCTCACAATAAACTGAGAGCTGCAGATGTTCTTCAGATAACCGAACATTCATTACAGTCACATGAGTCTTGTGCTAAAGAGGAGCTGATTCAAACTTTTATACAAAAACTACTGATGATTAACTACAGAGCAAGATACATTAAAACTAATGAGACCAATGAACAGGATCACACACAACACGACGGTGATTTGTGTGAAGATGAGGGTGATATCTTTGATGTTTTTAAGGAGATTTCTTCATATCTTAAATCATGTTTCTATGTAAATCTAGTGGGCTGCAGAGGTTTTTGTTAGGGTTATGAGATATAATATAAATAGCAGAAAAATATACAAATATTATATTAAAATTGATATTAAAAATAATAAACTTAACAAGCAATGCTTTTTCAGCGTGTCTTGTTTTCTTACAGCGCACCTCACACTCAAACACAATTTCATATATGAAGGGAGTGGGTTCTGGACTGAATGAAAACATAATTTATCCAAAATATTATAGTTTTTTATTTTTTTTATTAGATACAATTTGCAGTTAGATTAATGTGCACAACACTTTCCTTTAAATGTATTTATAGTTAATTTTTTTATTTATTATTGTATTTATAGTACATATTAGTAGGCTATGTACTATATGTACCCTGGTTTCACAAACAATTTTAAAGCCTAGAACGTAATGTAAGTCTGAGCTGTTCTTAAAATAGATCAGTGCCTTTGTTTTGTCTCAAGATAAACGTAATGTTTTTTTTCCTAAGCATTATGAAAATTATTTAAATGTCCTAATTATTTTAATTCCTTCTATGTAAAGCACTTTGAATTACCATTGTGTATGAAATGTGCTAAATAAACTTGCCTTGCTTAATTGAACTATGGACTAATCCTGGTTTAGGCTAAACCCTGTCCCTGTCTGTGAAACCGGGCCATAATGGACATAAATGGCACCTATTCGGTGGAATAGCCCATTAATATTTGTTAACAACTATTGTTTTCTAGTCTGACAAGCTAACGTTAACTATTTTTTTTTATATTAGAATACGCCGACTGGAAAAAAACAGGAAAGCAAACTACCACTATCAACACTAAAATAACAAACTTATGCACCAAAAAGTTAGCGAATGTTTGCTAATAATGGATTGTAAGTGGCAGACCTCTTGGAGTTTCTCTTAATCATGTTGCAAGCAAATTTACACAACTAATTAACGTTAACTGACGTAAAATGAGAGTTTACACAAATCCACTTACATCCATACAGGTGACCTCTCTCCTCATTTCACCACTTTCTCGCTTTATCACTCATATCTGATGGGAAAAGCGTATCCAGGTATTAGAAATCACCCACTCAAGTCTTAGCAAACCAGGCAGAGAGGTTGTAAAACGCCCCATAATCGAGGCACACCCCTTGTTGCTCTGCAGAGATCTCCTTCTCCTACACAGGCTCAGCTGTTTCTCCTATCCTGGGTAGGCCGGATGTGACCATGTGAATATTTAACTTGAATTTTTCGATCTGAATTTGAGCAGTCGAATTTGATCAACCTGAATCCATTTTATCTGAAATTCTGTAAGTTGATTTTTTTGTATCTGAATTTGTGAGCATCGAAAAAACGTTAATCGAAATACGGGTTTTTAAAATGGAAAAATATTTGAAATGGAAAAACATTTCAAACCTAAGTGTTCAGTGGCTGTTAAATTTCAAATAATTATGTCTCTTTTTTGCTTCCATACATTTCAGAAGTGAAAGACTAAGTTTTGAATGCCTATATCTCCTGAATGTGTATTTTGTCATTGGTTTGTAGCACACCAGTTTATTCATAACCTTAAAGGTGCATTACGCAACATTTCATGTTAAAAATACCCGTTTTCTAACCCATACATGCTTAAACAATTGCCTGATGTGTCATCAATGTTTGCGGCGGCGGAAGGCGTGCAAGATGGCGCCCTGATCACATGTACGTTTGTGAGCTCGGCAATCCCAAACTGTTTTATAGTATTTATAACGAACTTTAGAGGTTTTTTTTTTTGAGAATTTTCGTTAATTAATGTTTTGAATTCTTGGAACAACAATAATGGGAGGATCTGAAAAGAGGAAAGGTTCGAAGAAGTTAGGGAAAGCAGTGCCGGCTACTCCTGCTAGATCTGCTAGCACAGGTGACGATAAACAAGCAGTTTATCCAGCATCCGGGGTATTGAAGGACAGTTTGCATGATTATTGTGAACAAAATGATGAGTCTGAAATTATGCTGGTGGAGGAGGTGATTCCGCCGCTTCCCGACACCCCGTGCAGTTCCCCGGCCATTAAACTTCGAAGAACTGATAACGTTAATGCGGCAAGTATTTCCACACAACTCTCTGAGCTCTCTCAGTTGGTGAAAAACAGATCAGACGGTTTGGAAAAGTTGATTGGCGAAAACTCGCGGGTGATTAAAGACATGAAGGAAGAGATCTGTAGGAATACGGAACGAATCTCTGGTATGATGGAAACCATTGAGTTTGTTTGCAGCGACGTTAAAAGTTTGAAAAAAAGAGTTGATTCCATTGACTCGCGCGCAAAGAAAGAAGAAATCAACTCCACTGAGCGAGAAAATCGCCTGGCTCATCTAGAAGCCTACACACGCAGATGGAACCTGAGAATCCACGGAATTCCAGAGAAAGAAAGAGAAAACGTCCGTCATAAGGTTATCAACGTATGCCAACGTCTTCTACCACAATTTAAAGATAAATTCCCTGAAGTAGTTGATGTGGCACATCGACTTGGCCGTGTTAATTCAAATAATAAAGCTAGTGGAATGATCTTCCAATTCACCTCGCGTTTTTACCGAGATGCTGTCTGGCGTGCCGCCAAGGACGCGGAGTTTCTGATTGAGAACCGACTGAAAATCACGGAAGATGTCACCGGCCGATAGAGCGAGGAGGATTACGCTTTGGCCCATAGTTGAAAAGGCCCGTAAAGAGAATAAAAGAGCTTTTTTCGTCGGCGGTCGAGCATTTGTGGATGGTACGGAAATATTTCCTCCTGCTTAAATGTAACGGATCTGAATTCCGCATTGGCTGATGCTACGCTGTCTTGACCTTGGATCTGATATGTGTTAATTTTTGAACTTCCACTTTGAGCCAAAATTGCCGTTACCCACTTTGATATATAGGCTATATCTCTTTTTTTTTGTTGTTGTTTATATCCACTTGAAAGAAATAGGATTGTTTCAGACTTTCTTCGATTTAAGTAACGTTAAATAATGTGAATTATTTCAACCCTTAAAGAGTAATTATAGTTGTTGTTCCTCAATGTACATATTTATTTTCTAGATAGATTAATGAAGGGATTGTTGACCTCATTCCTTGCTTGTTCTGACCGGTTAGGTTCTCTGTCTCTGTGACTTAGTCCTTATATTTGTTCTTAGAACTAACTCTTTCTTCTATTATTGTTCTGTTCTTTTTCTTCTTCTCTTTATTCTTCGATGTCCTTATCTGTTATTTCTTTAAATTGTAGAGGGCTACGAAACATTCTTAAGCGTAAAGCAGTCTTTCTGTATCTTAAAAGTCTCAACACAGATTTTTGTTTTTTACAAGAATCTCATTCAACTTTACAAGATGTCAATTTATGGAGATCACAATGGGGGTTGGAAATGTGGATGTCTCATGGTAATGAATATTCTGTTGGAGTTTGTATTTTGAAAAATAATTTTTGTTGGAAAGATTCTGGGTACTGATTGTGACATCAATGGTCACTACGTTATACTTGCTTTTCAGTTTGCAAATATGACTTGTATTACTGCTAATATCTACGGATATAATTCACCAAAAGATAATGTTTTTTTTTAATAAATTAGGAATGCGTATTTGTCATATGTTATCTAAATTTCCAAATTCTTCCTTAATATTCGGTGGTGACTTTAATGTTGTTTTGAATTGTACATTGGATAGATGGCCCCCCCAATCTAATACTAATTCTGAGTATTTATTATCCTTTATGCAAAAATTTTCTGTTGTTGATGTGTGGCGAGAAACCCATCCCTTGCAAAAAGTATTCACATGGAACAATAATTCCCTTTCTAGACAATCCCGACTTGATTTTTGGTTGACCTCAGCAGAGTTATCAAATATAAAGACTGATATACTTCCCTCACTATTTTCTGACCATAAGGCCATCTCTATCTGTATTCCATTTGTATCCGCTCCCTTACTGAGTAAAAGATCCACATATTGGAAACTTAACACCTCAATTCTTCAACACAACGAAGTTCTCACTAAGATTGATAACTTAATTTCATTTTATTGGCATAAAGCTAATAAAGAGAATATTTTTTGCATTAATTGGGAACTTCTTAAATATGAAATTGGGAAGTATTGTCGGAAATACAGTAGTTCGTTAGCAAAATTAAGAAAAAGTAATGAAAACCAGATTATGGCTAGAATTTCGGCATTATCATGTAAAAATGTAGATGATCTTGCAGACTCAGAAAAAATTGAGCTTGTTGATCAAAAACATAATTTAGAGGATTTATATAAACGGAAGGCTGAAGGCGCCTTCGTCAGATCTCGACGGAATTGGCTAGAGGACGGTGAGCAGAGTTCTGCCTATTTTTTTAGATTAGAAAGGCAGCGAGTTAAAAATTATATTCAGCAACTATGTATTGATGGGAATGTAACTGGTGACTTTAAGATAATTGCAGATTTTTGTGCTAAATTTTATAATGATTTATATTCTTCTAAATTTTGCCAGCAGTCCACTACTGAATTTTTTGAGTCCTTATCTCACATAAAACAAATTAATAATGAAGATTGTAGTCTGTGTGATGCACCCATTAGTCTGTCAGAAATTCTTGATTCTATAAATAATTTAAAAAGTAACAAATCCCCAGGTACTGATGGGCTATCTGCAGAGCTTTATAAAGCATTTAGTCAAAAATTAGCACCTTTTTTACATAAAATGTTTTTAGAGAGTATTGAGAAAACCATGCTTCCTCCCTCTTTATGTCAAGGGCTAATAACCTTGATTCCCAAGCCCAATAAAGATCCCCTTCTATTAGAAAATTGGCGCCCGATTTCTTTATTGAATACCGATTATAAAATTATTGCCTTAGTTTTAGCAAAGAGGCTAAAACTTATTCTTAATAATATAATAGATGAGTGCCAATCAGGTTTTATGCATCAAAGACATATTTCTAATAATATACGCTTGATTTTTGACTTGTTTGATTATTCAGACCTTATCTCTACTGATAGTTTTATACTCTTTCTTGACTATTATAAAGCATTTGATTGCTTAGAACACGAATTTATGTTACAAGCTCTGCACAGATTGGGTTTCGGTAATTTTTTTTGCAAATGTATTAAAATGCTTTACTGGAATGGTAATAGCTCTATCCGACTCAATAATGACACCTCTCCTAGGTTTTTTTTAAAGCGTGGTGTAAGACAAGGTTGCCCCATTTCCCCATATCTTTTTCTAATAGCTACACAATTTTTAAATTTGCGTATTAAAGAGAGCCCTGTGAAGGGAATTTCTATTGCTGGTACAGAATTGATTATTAGCCAACTGGCAGATGATACAGCATTGTTTCTAAGAGATGCCTCTCAGATCCCAATTGCTTTAACCTCTCTTCAGTCCTTTTCTAATGCATCTGGCCTTTTGCTTAATATTAATAAATGCGAATTACTCCCGATTAAAAAATGTGCTGCAACCTCTATCTCAAACATTCCCATCAAAGAAAGTGTCACCTATTTAGGAATAAAAATAATAAAAGATACTAAACTAAGATGTCAGATTAATTTTAGTTCAGTTGTGGAGAAAACAAAAAAAAAATGTAACCTTTGGTTGTTAAGAGATCTATCTTTGAAAGGCAGAACTCTGCTTACTAAAGCAGAAGGGATTTCCCGCTTATCCTATGCTGCTCAGTCTTTATTTGTGCATAAATCTACTTGCAAGTTGATTGATGTAATGTTGCTCAAATTTCTTTGGAAAAATAAAACTCATTATATTAGAAAATCAGGTATTTTAAATTCTTATAATAAAGGTGGCTTAAATTTCATAGATTTTGATTCTCTTAACAATACCTTAAAAATTAATTGGCTTAAATGTTTCCTTCACAATCAATCTTCTATTTGGAGCATAATCCCAAGATATATCTTTTCTCAATTAGGAGGTATACATTTTCTTTTAATGTGCAATTATTCAGTTAGTAAACTTCCTGTCAAACTTTCCAATTATCATCAGCAGATGCTTATGGCTTGGAGACTTATTTACAAGCATAATTTCTCGCCACACAATTTTTTAATTTGGAACAACTGTAATATTCTTCATAAGAGGAAATCTTTCTTTCTTGAAAACTGGTTCAATAATGGAGTGATGTTAGTAAACCAGCTATTTGATAGTGATGGTAATTTATTTACTTATTCTGATTTTGTTTCAAGATACCAATTCCCAGTATCTAGTAAAGAATTTAATATAGTTTTCAAGGCCATCTCTTTGGGAATCTGTATGCTGTTTAGTAACAATAATAGTGCTACAGTGACTTCTGTTTCTCCCCCTAGCCCTGAATCCACTGTGGTTGGTTCTATTTGTTTTTCAATACATAAATCCAATTATAAAATTAGGTCATTATTTTTGGGCCCTGTTACTTCAATTCCTTCCTCCATTTCTTATTGGAATAACCTTTTTGATGATATTAAATGGTCATATGTTTGGTCACTTCCTCAGAAATTCTTTCTAACAAATAAAGTTAAAGAAATATCCTATAAAATTATTCAAAGATTTTATCCAGTTAAATACTTTTTAAAGAGATTTAGAAGTGATATTGATACTTCCTGCTCTTTTTGTGAAGCCTCCTCTGAAACTGTTGATCATTTGTTTTGGGAATGTCCTTTTACTCTGTCTTTCTGGAACAATATTGATGCTCTGATTGTCCAAAAGGTTTTTTGTAACTTTTCTTTATCATATAGACACATTCTTTTTGGGTTTTATGTCAAAGACAAGAATCTAATTAATGCACGTTTTTGTATAAACCTTCTTTTATATATTGGAAAGTTTCATATCCATAAATGTAAATATATGAAAAGTAAACCCCACTTTAGCTTTTTCAAAGAAGAATTGAAGATGTATTTCAATACAATATCAACTTCTGTTAACAAGAAAGCAATGAAAACATCCAGAATTTGTACCGTGTTTAATATTGATATTAATAGTGATACTCACTATTTTAACAACGTAAGCCAGTTATTCCATGCATTACTTCTATATATTAAGTTGCTCAAGCAAGTGGTCAAATATAAGCATTATATTAAAATCGCAAACATTTTAAATTAAAACTTAAAATTGACAAAACAACCGACTCTCATGCCTTTTCTTTTGCATTTACATTTTAATACAACAAATCTTGCATGTCACAAAGAACTTGTTTTTCCACCTCCACGAATTAGACGAGTGTTCATTATTTTGCCTTGTTGAGGTAAATTGTAGTTTGTATACGGAGACTGTATGAACGAGATAGTTATAAATATCCGGATAAGTTATGGCTGGCAATAAGGACGGATCTTTACTTAATGCTATTGGGTCTATTTGATGTGGGTCCACACACCAATATGCAGTGTGAAAACAGCAGTGACCCGATTATTTAGAAAATCGCGCAGTCTGAACTCGGCATTAGTAACACTTTTTTATGATCTACAAAACAGTTACCAAAACAATAACATCCCGTATTTAGCCTAATGTAACTGAAATAGACCACATTCTATATTAAAACAACACCAAAACACAAAAGATGAAGTTTCTGATCATAGGCGGAGGGTGAACAACACCATGAGGATATTATGCGCTTCCCCTTTAAAACGTTTACAAGGCTAAATGCAGGATTTGGCATGGCAGAAAACTCGCAAAGAGCACTCGTTTTATAATCATTAAAAACGATTATACAACTTCATCGCGATCTCACAAAGTTCCATTAGGCTATCAGTAAAGCTGATGCACAATAATGTCTTATTTACAAAGCCTAACTGCTTATATAACGAGAAGATTTGTGTGCGGGTAGAACTAATCCACTCACCGCTAAAAACACCGGAGTTTCGCCAATATTCTTCTATTACAGAGAAAACTGATCCTAGACCAGCATTTATGGACAGCTTTTCCCTCTAAAAGCAATCCTAAAAGATATCAGAAGCTTGTTTTCGCCACGGAATAAAAAAGATAATTGCGACTTCTTATCTCAAAATTCTGACATAGATTTCTCACAATAACGAGTTTATCTCACAATGTCGACTTTATAACTTTTTTTGTAACGTGGAAACAGTAGGCTATTTTTAGCAGGCAAATGAACAACGAAGTTTTCTACTACCCCCGTTTTCCCCTCACACACACATACGTGTGTAATTTACTCAAATGCCTTTCCTTTCATATATTTAAAAATGACTTACAGATTTATAACTTTATTACCTCTGAAGACATTATGACTGTACCAAAAGATTTGTGCGGCTGATGCTCCTTTGGTTATGAACAGCTCGTGCAAGCGTGCGTGTGCGTGTGGTCCATGAGCGTGCACACCTCTGGTTGCAGTTTCGCTTGTCGCCAGAGGGGGCGTAGTTCTGCAAAAACTCAGAGACTTGCGCAATGCACCTTTAAGCATAACATATTCATACTAAAAGCATAAAAACGTACATTTTGATTTCAGGGGGCCTTTAAGGACTAACACAATACAATTGTAATTTTAGTTAAACATCTAAATTTACATTTTATTTTTGTGAAAAAAAAACAGAGACCACAGACACACAATTTGTCTATTTTGTAACATCAGTTCCCCCCCCCCAGTTTTAAAAGTATTATAAACGTTACATTTATTAAATTGTTATTGAAATACACACGAGCAGTAGACATTTGTTTTATAGCAAGTTTTGTGTAAAATCGTCTTTAAACCAAGTCCATTTACGGGATTGAGAGTAAAATGTGTTTAAATCTGAAAAAGATTGAAATTTATCCAACGTCTTAAAGGCCTGAGGTGGGAAAATATGATTTTTTGGAGGTTTAATAAGTGTCTAATGCTGTGGGCTATTTAGAAAATGATTTAAATGTAGTATAAAAAAAATCCCAGTGTTTCCAGAATGTCTGTAAACACGTCTCCTAGTATTTTCCACAGACAGTATAAGAATAAGAAAGGGATTTTCCCTCAGACTCGCGACGCTTCTCTCTCCAGTCCAGCGGGGCGGTGAGTCTCGCTTCAAGATTACAGCTTGATTTCTCGTGTTATATCGTTTTACTGACTATAGTTTTTAATCGTGCTACTGGCTTTATACAAACTGTTACTTTTGGTCTAGAAAGATTTAAAGTGGGTCAATACTGTAATATCCCCATCCTCACAGACGTGACTAGAAGTTTTGAATCGAGCAGGAATATCTGGAGTTGCTGCAACTGAACTGAGAAGATCGTGTGTTAAAAGTGGAGATTGAGGAGGACTCGAGTGAACCAGAACCCTGGAGAATAAACACGAGGAACAAGCAGGTTGGTGTGTATTCTAGATTCATCTTTAATGAATGTTTAGGTACAGTAATCTAACAAAGCTTTAGACTATGAGGCGCCACGAAGGATTTAAATCAAACTTTGCTTATAAATATACATGTACTATTGGATGTTCACAATACATATATGAAATACACGTGCACACTAATATGAAATTAATACCAATACATATTATGTTAGTAATGAATGCATATAAACTTGTGAATAACTTGCATATACATATAAACTTGACGCACGCATACACCTATACCCAATTTGGCCCTTAATCTGAGAAATGCCCATATGTATGTGCGAGTGTTTATAGGTGGATGTGCATGGAAGTTTATATGTATATGCGAGTATTTATATGCTGCAATTTTGAAAATTAAAATCCCAAATTTGACTAATTGGTATACATCAAATTATCAGTCTTTAAGTCAGGTACAATGTTATGAGCTTGGTTGAGACCATACGATAAGGGAATTTATGATTTTTTGCCATTTTTTTTTAACTATGTCAAGTAAATGTGCCATTACCATCACATCATCGAATGTATGTAAAAAAATAAAACTTAAATGATAAATCAGTGCTTTTAAAACACTTTGTGGTTTCACATGGAATCTATTTTATCTTGAACTTAATGGGATTGTTGATTTTTACTTGAATTATGAATTATAGTCACTCAAGTATCTACATTTCTGATTCATCAATCTACCCTGGCTTGGAATATAAGCTTATTTTAAGTGAATGCCATATATCAAAACTTTAATACAGTGATAATTTAGACTGTTCAACTTTGTCAGAAATATATAATTGTAGGATGTTTTTGTAATTTATACATCATTTATTGGCAAAAATATGTATGGTAATGGTGATGGCATTGCAGCTCTGGTAATGTCAGTTTGTTGCGGTGATGACAGATCACTGATCATAACCTATTGTAATTTAAGAGCCTAAGTGACTTCAGACAAAAAAAAAAAAAAAACATCAGCTAGTAATTGGTTTAAACATCAAAACATAGTTTAATCTGATTATGGAAGACCAAACAGGAACTGTGTGTATCTGCCGTCATCACCACCACAACCTGTCATTACCAGCACAAGCAGTAATGTTCTGGTAATGACTGTGCTGGGAATGACAATTTAGTAAAAAAACTAGCCTTGCTAGCAAAGATGATGACTAAGCAAGTGTAGCTAGCTTTCTACATGTAATGTACACTTTTTTTAACTAATAAAGTGATAGAAATAATCCCAAAATGTTTAAAAATACAGAAATACAACACATGGTAATGACGCATAATAAGTGTAGGCTACATGCCCAACACAAAGAATAAAGAGTAGATTTATTACTTTTCTGGACATCAAGGCATCAGTCTTGCAGCTTGAAATCCATGTGCTCCACTATGCTTTTAGGTCACCATGGCTACCAAATAAACCTTTGATGAAAAAAACTGTTAAAAAGTGCCTTTATGCAGAGCGTGTTGGTAATGACAGGTAGAAATTAAGCAAAATAAAATACAAAATGCATATATATGCTTAATCTGTGCATGTAGTTTATTAGTTCAGGTAACATTTAATTCATATGCATATTTTTTTTTATTAATTTGTGATAAATAAGGTTTACGACAAGTGAAAACTCTGGTGGCGGACAACACCAAAACACAGATATTGGACTTCAAAACACCAATAAAATGTGTTAAAATCATTAGTAAGAGCAGCCATAAAATAAGTCTAGGCTTGTTTTTGTTTATACTAATTAGTGGTGCTAAAATGTTTTAGATTGAATTAGTTTTTAATAGAATTACGCCCTCTGGACAGAAATAGGCCCGGATTCTGGAAAATACCCATTTACACTCGCTGCACGCAGACACACCTATACACACTCGCACATACATATAAACTTCCATGCAGACACACCTACACTGTGTGCAAAATTATTAGGCAAGTTGTATTTTTGAGGATTAATTTTATTATATTACATAATATATATTTATAATATATATTGAACAACTACAGTGCTCTCAGTCAATCCAAAATGTTAATAAACCTCAATCCTGAATATTTAAGGAAGCAAAAGTGAGGTTTTGGCTTTCGTAGGAGAATATCTATGTGTGCACAATTATTGGGCAACTCTTAGTGTCCAGAATTATTATGCTGAAAAATGAAAATTTTCCCATCTCACTTGTTTATTTGAATCTGAAAAAAAAAAAAAAAAAATCAGTGACCAAAATAGCCACCCTTCTTTTCAATAACAGTTATAAGCCATCGTTTAAGAAGGGCCCACAAGTTCTCAATAGGGTTTAAATCAGGTGTCGAAGGGGGCCATGTCATAATTCTTTCATCTTTAAGGCCTTTACTGGCTAGCCACACAGTGGAGTACTTTGATGCATGCGATGGAGCATTGTCCTGCATAAAAATCATGGTCTTCTTGAAAGATGCAGACTTTTAGTATCTTCTAAAAACTGGCAGTAGGTTTGGGAGTTCATTTTAAGTCCATCTTCAACCCGAAAAGGTCCAACTAGCTCATCTTTAATAACACCAGCCCATACCATTACCCCACCTCCACCTTGCTGTCGTCTGAGTCGAAGTGGAGCTCTGTGCCCATTACTGATCCAGCCACAGGCCCATCCATCTGGGGCCTCATTTATAAAACCGTGCGTACGCCAGAACCTGCGCAGAATTCACTTTATAAATCCCAGTGAGCAGAGCATTGTGCACACATGCGTCTCCACCCCGAAATACCCATATATGGAGATTATAACGCCTAGTTTTACTATGCATATCCTCATCTGCATATCATTTGCATATGATTATTCATCCACATGATAACATGTTTAACGGTACAAGACATTAGGAAAATATGAAATACGGATGTGCCGTCACATTACATTAACACAAATCATTTAGTAGCCCATCCTTCCCTTGTTTTTTAAATAAATAAAATAAAATAGTGCAAAATGCATTTCAGAGAAAGTTTTTCTCAATCATTGGCGCATTATTTGCACCAAACCATTTTCTCAGACGTATTACAAAATTTGATATCATGCAATCATGCACAAACTGAATTTGACTTGACTTTAAGCACATTATTGGGACGATCTCCGAGGAAAGCTAGGTGAGATTTTGATACAGCAAGAGATAAGACATTGATGACATGCTTTTCGTTTATTTGGCAAAAAAAAGTCGAATGTGTATCACTATCTCTACAGGAACTTATGTGCATTTTTTTTGTGGTACACGATATATTGACCGCCGATATAATATCAATTTAGATAAAAAAAATTTACACATCGTATCATTCCGATGTCAAAATAGGGCCGATGTGAACAGGCCGATAATCATTCCTGTGTATTTGACGTGTGTGTAGATGTGAGTGTGGGGGCGGGGATGTTTGTTTTTGCACGAGCGCATACATTACAAGCGCAAGTCCTGTCAGTTTAAACATCAAGCGCAAGAAGACTGGAACTTGCGCGCTGTTTTCTGTCAGCCTTGGGCGTATTTTTGTCCCGCCAAAACCGGTGAGTGATGTGGATGAGTGATGTAGATTACTAACTGAGTGATTGAAAAGCATAACGGAGCCTTCACTCTTGCGATACTTTGATGTCATTCGCCGATCGCCCTGTGCAGCGCCGAACAAGCCGAACTAGCCTCATATGTATGTCCACACACGTCTTATTTCGCGCGAAAAGGAAACACACGTCTGAGGTCACATACGGGCACGAGGCTACATTGCGCATGCGTCGAACCGTGAGACTCACACACGCTCCGAACCGAGACAAGCGAACCGAACGGTTCGGATGTTTTTTCATGTACCGTGCCACCCCTAACACCTATACACACTCGCACATACATATACACTCGCTGCACGCAGACACACCTATACACACTCGTACATACATATACACTCGCTGCACGCAGACGCACCTATACACACTCGCACATACATATACACTCGCTGCACGCAGACACACCCTATACACACTCGTACATATACACTCGCTGCACGCAGACACACCTATACACACTCGCACATACATATACACTCGCTGCACGCAGACACACCTATACACACTCGCACATACATATACACTCGCTGCACGCAGACACACCTATACACACTCGCACATACATATACACTCGCTGCACGCAGACACACCTATACACACTCGCACATACATATAAACTCGCACGCAGACACACCTATACACACTCGCATATACATAAACACTCGCTGCACGCAGACGCACCTATACACACTCGCACATACATATGCACTCGCTGCACGCAGACGCACCTATACACACTCGCACATACAAATACACTCGCTGCACGCAGACACACCTATACACACTCGCACATACATATAAACTCGCTGCACGCAGACGCACCTATACACACTCGCACATACATAAACACTCGCTGCACACAGACGCACTCGCACATACATATACGCTCGCTGCACGCAGACACACCTATACACACTCGCACATACATATGCACTCGCTGCACGCAGACGCACCTATACACACTCGCACATACATAAACACTCGCTGCACACAGACGCACCTATACACACTCGCACATACATATGCACTCGCTGCACGCAGACGCACCTATACACACTCGCACATACATATATACGCTCGCTGCACGCAGACGCACCTATACACACTCGCACATACATATACGCTCGCTGCACGCAGACACACCTATACACACTCGCACATACATAAACACTCGCTGCACGCAGACGCACCTATACACACTCGCACATACATAAACACTCGCTGCACACAGACGCACCTATACACACTCGCACATACATATACGCTCGCTGCACACAGACGCACCTATACACACTCGCACATACATATACGCTCGCTGCACGCAGACGCACCTATACACACTCGCACATACATATACGCTTGCTGCACGCAGACACACCTATACACACTCGGACATACATATACGCTCGCTGCACGCAGACGCACCTATACACACTCGCACATACATAAACACTTGCTGCACGCAGACGCACCTATACACACTCGCACATACATATACGCTCGCTGCACGCAGATGCACCTATACACACTCGCACACACATATACGCTCGCTGCACGCAGACACACCTATACACACTCGCACATACATATACGCTCGCTGCACGCAGATGCACCTATACACACTCGCACATACATAAACACTTGCTGCACGCAGACGCACCTATACACACTCGCACATACATATATACGCTCGCTGCACGCAGACGCACCTATACACACTCGCACATACATATACGCTCGCTGCACGCAGACACACCTATACACACTCGCACATACATAAACACTTGCTGCACGCAGACGCACCTATACACACTCGCACATACATATACACTCGATGCACGCAGACGCACCTATACACACTCGCACATACATATATACGCTCGCTGCACGCAGACGCACCTATACACACTCGCACATACATATACGCTCGCTGCACGCAGATGCACCTATACACACTCGCACATACATAAACACTTGCTGCACGCAGACGCACTCGCACATACATAAACACTCGCTGCACGCAGACGCACCTATACACACTCGCACATACATATATACGCTCGCTGCACGCAGACGCACCTATACACACTCGCACATACATATACGCTCGCTGCACGCAGATGCACCTATACACACTCGCACATACATATACGCTCGCTGCACGCAGACGCACCTATACACACTCGCACATATATATATACGCTCGCTGCACGCAGACGCACCTATACACACTCGCACATACATATATACGCTCGCTGCACGCAGACGCACCTATACACACTCGCACATACATATATACGCTCGCTGCACGCAGACACACCTATACACACTAGCACATACATATACGCTCGCTGCACGCAGACGCACCTATACACACTCGCACATACATATACACTCGCTGCACGCAGACGCACCTATACACACTCGCACACACATATACGCTCGCTGCACGCAGACACACCTATACACACTCGCACATACATATACGCTCGCTGCACGCAGATGCACCTATACACACTCGCACATACATAAACACTTGCTGCACGCAGACGCACCTATACACACTCGCACATACATATATACGCTCGCTGCACGCAGACGCACCTATACACACTCGCACATACATATACGCTCGCTGCACGCAGATGCACCTATACACACTCGCACATACATAAACACTTGCTGCACGCAGACGCACCTATACACACTCGCACATACATAAACACTTGCTGCACGCAGACGCACCTATACACACTCGCACATACATATATACGCTCGCTGCACGCAGACGCACCTATACACACTCGCACATACATATACGCTCGCTATACGCAGATGCACCTATACACACTCGCACATACATAAACACTTGCTGCACGCAGACGCACCTATACACACTCGCACATACATATACGCTCGCTGCACGCAGACACACCTATACACACTCGCACATACATATACGCTTGCTGCACGCAGACGCACCTATACACACTCGCACATACATAAACACTCGCTGCACGCAGACGCACCTATACACACTCGCACATACATAAACACTCGCTGCACACAGACGCACCTATACACACTCGCACATACATATACACTTGCTGCAAGCAGACGCACCTATACACACTCGCACATACATAAACACTCGCTGCACGCAGACGCACCTATACACACTCACACATACATATACACTCGCTGCACGCAGACACACCTATACACACTCGCACATACATAAACGCTCGCTGCACGCAGACGCACCTATACACACTCGCACATACATATACGCTCGCTGCACGCAGACGCACCTATACACACTCGCACATACATATACTCTCGCTGCACGCAGACGCACCTATACACACTCGCACATACATAAACACTCGCTGCACGCAGACGCACCTATACACACTCACACATATATATATACGCTCGCTGCACGCAGACGCACCTATACACACTCGCACACACATATACGCTCGCTGCACGCAGACGCACCTATACACACTCGCACACACATATACACTCGCTGCACACAGACGCACTCGCACATACATAAACACTCGCTGCACGCAGACGCACCTATACACACTCGCACATACATATATACGCTCGCTGCACGCAGACGCACCTATACACACTCGCACATACATATACGCTCGCTGCACGCAGATGCACCTATACACACTCGCACATACATAAACACTTGCTGCACGCAGATGCACCTATACACACTCGCACATACATATACGCTCGCTGCACGCAGACACACCTATACACACTCGCACATACATATACGCTTGCTGCACGCAGACGCACCTATACACACTCGCACATACATAAACACTCGCTGCACGCAGACGCACCTATACACACTCGCACATACATAAACACTCGCTGCACGCAGACGCACCTATACACACTCGCACATACATAAACACTCGCTGCACACAGACGCACCTATACACACTCGCACATACATAAACACTCGCTGCACACAGACGCACCTATACACACTCGCACATACATATACACTTGCTGCAAGCAGACGCACCTATACACACTCGCACATACATAAACACTCGCTGCACGCAAACGCACCTATACACACTCGCACATACATATACACTCGCTGCACGCAGACACACCTATACACACTCGCACATACATAAACGCTCGCTGCACGCAGACGCACCTATACACACTCGCACATACATAAACACTCACTGCACACAGACGCACCTATACACACTCGCACATACATAAACACTCGCTGCACACAGACGCACCTATACACACTCGCACATACATAAACACTCGCTGCACACAGACGCACCTATACACACTCGCACATACATATACACTTGCTGCAAGCAGACGCACCTATACACACTCGCACATACATAAACACTCGCTGCACGCAGACGCACCTATACACACTCGCACATACATATACACTCGCTGCACGCAGACACACCTATACACACTCGCACATACATAAACGCTCGCTGCACGCAGACGCACCTATACACACTCGCACATACATATACGCTCGCTGCACGCAGACGCACCTATACACACTCGCACATACATATACGCTCGCTGCACGCAGACGCACCTATACACACTCGCACATACATAAACACTCGCTGCACGCAGACGCACCTATACACACTCACACATATATATATACGCTCGCTGCACGCAGACACACCTATACACACTCGCACATACATATACGCTCGCTGCACGCAGACGCACCTATACACACTCGCACATACATATATACGCTCGCTGCACGCAGACACACCTAGACACACTAGCACATACATATACGCTCGCTGCACGCAGACGCACCTATACACACTCGCACATACATATACGCTCGCTGCACGCAGACGCACCTATACACACTCGCACATACATATACACTCGCTGCACGCAGACGCACCTATACACACTCGCACACACATATACGCTCGCTGCACGCAGACGCACCTATACACACTCGCACACACATATACACTCGCTGCACGCAGACGCACCTATACACACTCGCACATACATATATACGCTCGCTGCACGCAGACGCACCTATACACACTCGCACATACATATATACGCTCGCTGCACGCAGACACACCTATACACACTCGCACATACATATACACTCGCTGCACGCAGACGCACCTATACACACTCGCACACACATATACGCTCGCTGCACGCAGACGCACCTATACACACTCGCACACACATATACACTCGCTGCACGCAGACGCACCTATACACACTCGCACATACATAAACACTCGCTGCACACAGACACACCTATACACACTCGCACATATACACTCGCTACACACCTATACACACTCGCACATACATATACACTCGCTGCACGCAGACACACTTATACACACTCGCACATACATATACACTCGCTGCACGCAGACACACCTATACACACTCGCACATACATATAAACTTCCACGCAGACACACCTATAAACACTCGCGCACACACATATAAACTTCCACGCAGACACACCTATAAACACTCGCGCACACACATATAAACTTCCACGCAGACACACCTATACACACTCGCACATACATATACACTCGTGGCACGCAGACACACTTATACACACTCGCACATATATATACACTCGCTGCACGCAGACACACCTATACACACTCGCACATACATATCCACTCACTGCACGCAGACACACCTATACACACTCGCACACACATATACACTCGCTGCACGCAGACATACCTATACACACTCACACATACATATACACTCGCTACACACTTATACACACTCGCACATACATATACACTCACTGCACGCAGACACACCTATACACACTCGCACATACATACACACTCACTGCACGCAGACACACCTATACACACTCGCACATACATATACACTCGCTGCACGCAGACACACCTATACACACTCGCACATACATATACACTCGCTGCACGCAGACACACCTATACACACTCACACATACATATACGCTCGCTGCACGCAGACACACTTATACACACTCGCACATACATATACACTCGCTGCACGCAGACGCACCTATACACACTCGCACATACATATACACTCGCTGCACGCAGACACACTTATACACACTCGCACATACATATACACTCGCTGCACGCAGACGCACCTATACACACTCGCACATACATAAACACTCGCTGCACGCAGACGCACCTATACACACTCGCACATACATATACACTCGCTGCACGCAGACGCACCTATACACACTCGCACATACATATACACTCGCTGCACGCAGACGCACCTATACACACTCACACATACATATACACTCGCTGCACGCAGACACACCTATACACACTCGCACATACATATACACTCGCTGCACGCAGACACACCTATACACACTCGCACATACATATACACTCGCTGCACGCAGACACACCTATACACACTCGCACATACATATAAACTTCCACGCAGACACACCTATAAACACTCGCACATACATATAAACCCGATGCGCGCATACACATCCATAAAACACTCGCGCATACATACAAAATAAAACGTGGATGCATGCTTTAGTTGTGTATATATGTATATGCGAGTGATTTCATGTGTGGATGTGCGTGAACTTTTCAGTGTAAAAGGAAGTCATTTATTATTCTTCTTTTGGAGTTTAATGGCGGCTGGCAAACCAGCTAAAAGGTGCATTTACCGCCACCAACTGGACAGGAGTGTGAAGCGTCAACACGGGCCGCAGAGATATCACGCAACACCTGAAATAAAGCTTGCCACAAAGAACCTTTCTTTTACTGTCTATGCAAAGAACCGGCGAAAGTAATGATTATGCATGAAACCGCTCGATCAAGCTTTATTCTATACAAAATAAATCATCACATTACTGTAATTATATTATTATTGTTAATATAATGACTATTATTAGTAGTATTGCATAAAGATCTAATACAGATTTACCGCTAGTTAGTTAGCTCCAGCTGGACAACACTCTCCTCTTGTGCCGGGATGTTTCCTCTTTAAGTGCTCCGACATGCATGTTGTGCTCCCGTGAAAAGCAAGTTCTGCCTTGCATATATTGCACACGACAGCATTCTTGGTTTGAAGTTTTGCGAAATTTTCCCACACATTTCTAGTTCGGATTCGTTTGCACTCCGTCATAATTCGCGCTGTTTTCTTTTACTGCAAAAGCATTTGTAAAGGTTGCATTACACTAGTTTTTTCCTTTTTTTTGCTACTTTTCTTTAAGACAAGTAGGCCCAACACTCTCCCCGTCAATGCTCCGACAACAGCCCATGGAGCTACTTCAGCCATCAGTTCAGGGAAGCACTTTTAAACAGTAGCACTTTCTATTTCTATTTTGAAATGTTTTATTTTGCTTAAAATGTTTTAGTTTGGCAGCTCAGTGAAGCACTTTAAGCTAATTTTTTTAAAAAGATTTGTATTTTTATATACAGTATAATTGTGCTTCAAATAAAAAAAAGTATTTACCTACACCTCATTCTTGTTTAAAATCATTTACATAATATATATTAATGTATGGAGCGTGATAAAAAGGTGACCTTGAAATTGTGCCGTAAAAAGGCGACGTGGGCTGAGGAAAAATTTGGGCGCACCAGTGCAACCAAGGCAAAAAGTTAGTCTGGAGCCCTGCCTAGTGTTACTACATTAAATCCATGGTGAATGTTGCAGATCTGTGAACTTAAAGCCTATAATTAGTTCATTCATGCCACAATGTTTCTCCTGGTTTCCACGCCAGCGCTGTTTGATCTAATAGAGATCTACGGTTAATAACGGAGAAATGTGAATGCTTCTCACTAGATCTGGCAGCGATGTTATTACTTCTGTGGCGAATTCAAATGCTTTCTTTACTGGATCTCTTAGCGCTGTGTAGTAACCGGTAGTAACAGTGTCGCTTGCATAGACAGTAAAAGAAATGGACACAGCGACCCCATAGACTTCAACAGAGAAAAGTGAAGCCCTTTAGAAGCACTCACTTCCTGATGGCTGAGCGACTGCACAGGCTCAAACTGAGCTCAACGACGTAGATGTGACATGAGCAACCTGTCTCACAGTTGTAAGTCTTCTAGTAGCTGTGCCAACAGGAATCTGAATCATTCCCTTCCAGAGGTGTCAAAAGTATTCACATTCATTACTCAAGTAAAAGTATAGATAGGTTTAAAAAGACTTCTGTAGAAGTTGAAGTATCAACTCAAGCTTTTTACTCAAGTAAAAGTGTAAAAGTTCTGGTTTCAAAACAACTTAAAGTATAAAAGTAAAAGTAATATAAGGAAAAAAAATCCATTAAAGTCCCTGTAAAGGCAATTAAAAAAAAAAAATTCTAAACCCATTATAAATGTTAGAAATGTATTGCTAAAACATTACAAAGACTGTGAACTGTGAAGTACTGAATTGTGGAGTTAGACAGTTAAACAGTTTTTCACCATTGCTATTTTCCGGATTTTTTGGGCAGGGCTAAAACGGGGCTCGATGACGCACTGGAGCCCCTGAGCTCCTGGACACGCCCCTCCTTGATGACGCACTGCAGGGTTCCAGACTGCGACCAAATTGGTCGCATATGCGACCGTTTTTTGAGAACGTGCGAGTTAAAATTGTATGTGGTCGCATTTGTGCGAGTGGACGCTCGCGCAACAGAACGCCGTTGTATCAGCCGCAGCTGCAGTCTGTAACTTGTGTTCAAAATGAACGAGTACATCATGAATCCATTTTCCAAACCGTGTTTTTGATTTATCCTGAATCACTACGGTACGTCTATAATAAGTGTTTATATTCTGACTATTTTATCCTGGGCTCGGCTCGGTTGCGGAGTTGCCCAGTGCCTGCGTGACTCGCTATAGACATTAACGGAGAGAAGTAGCTCCGGCTACAATGTTCTTCCGCAAGACACGTGCAGTTTATTTATTGAGGAACGTACACGTCACGCGCATCACACACTGATGGTGAAACGCGCAAATTACGAATTAAGGCATATAAAAATGAAAAGGTCTCACGAAACACCGAGCCTCTTCCTACGTCTTTTCAGCGGTTAGATGAGAGTAATCGCTCGACAGAGGAAAAGGAAATTATTATAAAATGCAGAAGGTAAGGAGTGTGAGATGAGATTTCTGATTTTTGTTACAACTATAAACTTTGATAACGAAAATCTGTATCAGCCTATTATAATAGCTACTCTAATCTTTTAAAATGTAACATACATTTGAATGTTTAATGATTTTTAAAAGATAGATAGATAGATGGATAGATAGATAGATAGAATATAATTAAAATGTAAATAGATAGATTGTATACACTCTAAACAATGCTGGGTTGTTTAAACTCAAATATGGACAAACCCAAATGTTGGGTTAAAAATGTAATTTAAAATTTTAACCCAACTTCAGCTTTCACTTTCAACTGTAATTTTTTTATTTATTACATTTTTAACCTAACATTTGGGTTTGTCCATATTAGACCCAAATTTGGGTTGAAACAACCCAGCATTCTTTAGAGTGTATAATTCAAATGTAAAATGCTTAAAATTACAGATTAAAATTACTGCCCAAAATCCATGAAAATCCTGAAATTTGGAAATGATAATTACCATATATTACATGTTTTTTTTTATAATATATTAAAGGTATTTATGCTGCAACCAAGAAAGCCTTTGCTAGCCTTGGTCCTTTAAAACCACTATTCATCAGCATGCATTGATTAATCCCATGGCATGTAGCAAAAAAAAAAAGAAAAAGGTGCGACCAACTGAGAAAGTTGGTAGCACCAGTACAACCAGTGGAAAAGTTAGTCTGGAGCCCTGCACTGAGGCTGGCCCCTCCCCTAACAATAGAGCACATTCACATCAGTTTGCCGCTCAATCGTGAGTTACTGTCAGTACTATTAGTTACTACAGCCTACAGTTTGCTAGCTAGCTATGCCTTCGACATGGAAATGCGTAGGCTACTACCTGGATGTGATCATGTACAAAACAGATTGGTGTCCTTATTTAATTTTCCCGAAAAACGATCATATCAAGAAGAGGTGGATTAATTTTGTGAAGAGTCAACCTTGATGGAGAGCTGAGGATCACCGCCAACACCCGCCTCTGTAGTGATCATTTTACTCGGGATAGTTTTATAAACTTTCATCGGAGACAACTGGGATTCACTGATAATCCGCTGTTACTGGTGAATGGGGCCGAACCGACTATCTCCCGCCTCGGCCTTCATCTCCCCGTCCCGAAAGCAGTATCATCTAATATCACTTTCGGCAGCTTTCCCGCGAGTGGGCGTGGTTTCAGCGCAGCCAGCGGACACGCCCCCAGCGTTTGAGAGCAGAGAATAATGTTCACTTTTTCAAGATTTTGACAGCTTTTTTTCTGTGGTGTGACAAACTCAGAACACATACTTAAATTTGACTTTACAGGGACTTTAAGAACAAAAGCTTAGACCGTGCCACAGGGGCCTATTAGTGCACTACCACCACCTCCTCAAAAAAAAAAAAACATTTTTCTAAAGGCCACAATGACTATAATGTTATATTAAAATGTTAATGTTGAAAATTTTGGGATGCACTACTAGGCTACCTGTTTCAGCCGCATATATGCCCATTGAAAATTAATTTCAGTTTTATTTCCATTTCAATTTTAGAACATTGCAAATACATCAAAGAACCATATATGTGTATGAGCATTACCATGTATTTCATGAAGCGGAAGATGGAATCACCTATCACAGAAAACTTTCTGCATTTTTACATTTTCAAAAAAAAAAAAATCCACAAAGACAAGGATTTCGGATATTGCCATCTTTTTGCGGGGATATTTTGACCCTATAAGTAAACTGCAGTTGTTAAGCCCCTTCTGAAAAAGGGCAATCTGGATAAGACCATCTTAAGCCACTATAGACCAATCTCAAATCTTCCTTTCATAGGCAAGGTCATTGAAAAAGTTGTCTTCAATCAGCTGAACAAATTCTTAAGCTTGAATGGATACCTTGACAACTTTCAATCTGGTTTCCGACCTCATCACAGCACAGAGACAGCGCTCATAAAGATAATAAACGATATTCGCTTACATACTGATACAGGGAAATTATCAATACTGGTACTACTCGACCTCAGTGCTGCATTTGACACTGTCGATCACAATATACTTCTTGACAGGCTGGAAAACTGGGTGGGGCTTTCTGGGATAGTCCTAAAATGGTTCAGGTCATACTTAGAAGGGAGAGGTTATTATGTGACTATAGGAGAGCATAAGTCTAAGTGGACATCCCTGACATGCAGAGTTCCTCAATGCTCAATTCTTACGCCACTCCTATTCAACCTGTATATGCTCCCAATGAGCCAAATAATGAGAAAGAACCAAATCTCTTACCACAGCTATGCAGACGACACACAGCTCTACTTAGCCCTATCGCCTAACGTTTACAGCCCCATTGACTCCCTGTGCCAATGCATTGATGAAGTAAACAGTTGGATGTGCCAAAACTTTCTTCAGTTAAACAAAGACAAAACTGAAGTCATTGCGTTTAGAAACAAAGATGAAGTTCTCAAGGTGAATGTATACCTTGACGCTAGGGGTCTAACAACTAAAAATCAAGTCATGAATCTTGGTGTGTCTCTAGAGTCAGACCTTAGTTTCAGTAGTCATGTCAAAGAAATAACTAAATCAGCATACTATCATCTGAAAAATATTGCAAGAATTAGATGCTTTGTTTCCAGTCAAGACTTAGAGAAACTTGTGCATGCTTTCATCACCAGCAGGGTGGATTATTGTAATGGACTCCTCACTGGCCTTCCTAAAAAGACCATAAGACAGTGTCAGCTCATATAGAACGCTGAGCAGAACCAGAACACATGACCACATCACACCAGTCCTCAGGTCTTTACACTGGCTCCCAGTTACATTTAGGATTGATTTTTAAAGTATTATTACTGGTATATAAATCATTTAATGGCCTAGGACCTCAATATATTGCAGATATGCTCACTGAATATAAACCCTACAGATCACTCAGATCATTAGGATCACATCAGCTAGAAATACCAAGGGTTCACTCTAAGCATGGATCTTTTAGCTACTATGCCAGCCGTAGCTGGAACCAGCTTCCAAAGGAGATCAGATGTGCTCCTACAGTAGAGATCAGATGTGCTCCTACAGTAGTCACATTCAAATCCAGACTCAAAACACTTCTGTTTACCTATGCATTTACTGAATGAGCACTGTGCCACTGTTCGTCCGACTGTTTTTACTGTACCGCTTTAATCGCTTTAATTGCTTTAATTTTAATTGCTTGTGGTGTCTATTTTATTTTTTATTCTAAACTGTTTTAATTATTATTTATTTTGATTATTTTAATTCCTTCTATGTAAAGCACTTTGAATTACCATTGTGTATGAAATGTGCTATATAAATAAACTTGCCTTGCCTATAATGTAGGGTTGCAAACACACACACACACACACACACTCTTCTCTCGCTCTCTCTCTCTCACACACACACACACACACACACACACACACACTAACGATTATCTTTGCCACTTATCCCGCGATTGTCATACAGTAGTGTAAAAACGTCTGTCCCCAAATCAATATTTGACGCGATTTGACCCGTATTCTTGAGCAGAAAACTGATGATTTCTCTGTCGCTTACCGCATCTCTAGGTTTCTTTCGGATGAGTTTTGCCGCTTCGCACAACCAAATATCATTACAGCCTATCACAAGTTAGAAAGAAAACACAAAGCCAATCAGTTTAGCGATGTGTGTTCAGGAGGTGGGACTCAGATCTATTATCCGTGTGTGTTATTGGTCATTTTTTTGAACAATGACAAGGCGGAATGACAACAAGCGGAAATGAAATAGGAGTAACGAGGCTATTTTTAAAATGTAAGGATTAGAGAGTACAGATAATTGCATGAAAATGTAAGAAGTAGAAGTAAAAAGTCGGCTGAAAAATAATTACTCCAGTAAAGTATAGATACCCAAAATTTCTACTTAAAGGCAGGGTAGGTAGAATTCCCAAAAAATACTTTTTTCCAAATTTGTTTAAACTGTCTTTATATATCATTGCATAATTAAAATGTAAGTAATCTGGAAAATAAATGATAAAAATCGAGTGTCTGTAGTCCTCTCAGGGCTTCAATAAACACAGCTCATTATTCCATTAACTCCCACCCCCTCCCTTCTCCGCTCCTTCCAAAGCCACGCCCCCAAAACACATGAACACGCGATGCATACTGCTCCGCTGGAGGACGCGTTTACATAAAGACAACATATGCAAAATGCAACATATGCAAAATGCAACATATAGACATAGGTAAATGTATGTAGAGCATATAACAACAAACCAAACGTGAAAAAACGGAGCAGGTAGAGTTCACGGTGAACATAGGAACAAAGTTTAGGCAGAGGGTAAAGCTAGGTATAAAAATAGATCCCCTTAACTTTTTAACCTAAAGTTAAATTTGGCGAAATTAAACAAAACAGCTTTCAACTGCAGATAGGCCTATTGATTATTTATCGTCTCAACCCTGGCTCACTAACAGTAACGTTATACCAGTCGACACCAAAGTTACACTGTCATAGCTAAGCCAGTGTAACGTTAGTTATGCTATGTAACGTTAGGTAGCTATATTAGGTAGCTACGTGTGCTAGTGATACATGCTTCATGAAAAAATAAATGCCATCAAAATGAAAACAGCGAGATTACCTGTCCAGCAGAAATAATGCCATCATGGAGTCACTTTTCAGCCCCTTGAGATCCCTCAGTTGTCGCCACCGCTGGAAAGCCACGCCGATATTGACTCTCGTATGATTTCTTGATTTATCCAAAGACTTGTTCATAGCCTTTTCAAATACTGTGTTCCTTTTTTTACCTTGTTTGACTTCGCTGCCTCTATATGCAGGTACTGAGAATTTTGACTGTTCTTTCTCTGCCATAACTGTTATTACCAGCTTCCATGCCTCTTCAAACGGGTGCGCGGATTTGGGCTGCTCCTGTATTAGCAGAGGTGGTATCCATGGTAGCGAGGGAGAGAGACAGTCGCCCCAGCCAATCATGTCTTTCGTCCCGAATGGAATAATGAGCTGTGTTTATTACAGTCCTGAAAGGACTACTGACACTCGATTTTTATAATTTCTTTTCCAGAGTACTTACATTTTAATTATGCATTGGTATATAAAGACAGTTTAAACAAATTTTGAAAAAAGTATTTTTGGGGAATTCTACCTACCCTGCCTTTAAGTAAGGTAACGAAGTATTTGTACTTCGTTACTTGACACTTCTGTTCCCTTCTGAATCTCACAGAGACGGAGAGCGTGAGTAGAGCTGTCCATGAGCAGCAGCAGGGTCAACTTTAGGACTCTCTATGGGCTTCTCCCTCGACTTTATGCCTCCACGTCCCCCCGAAAATTGACCACAAGCTTCTCCTCTTGTGTATATACGGTAATTGCGACAGAGAGTCGTGTGGTTATGACGCAATCGTTAGCCTATTTTTACAAAAACTGCTTATACGGGGCCCTATCGTAAGATGCAAGGTAATGGAGCCTTTAATACATTGTTGTGTTTCTTTAGAAATAAACAATGGACAAATGGAGTCTTTAAACGCCTCAGATGCAAAGTTATTCGCTGTCAAAGTGACGCCAAAATGAATGGGAGTCAATGGAATGCTAACAGCAGGTGATGGTCTGCTAATCAATGGCGGCCCCTATTGAAGGCACGCTTTCCAGGTGCTGGATTACTCCCTTGGTCCCTTGATCAAGATCCGCTCGCGCTGCATTGGTCCAAACTGTGGCTACAATGTTTTAAAAATAATAACCAGAAAATCAATGTACCTCATTCATGGAAAGTTCCAGGGATGTATAATTAATTTATAAAATAAGGTCAAAAAGTTCATAATATTTTACATAATTTTTTTACATCACTGCTCACTTTTGTCATTTCACTTCATATTTCTCGTCATCATTATTTTGATGTACTGAAATTGAAATTTTATGTTTTTCTTTCATTTCAGACCTGATGGAAGTGAACGAGGTGAGTGAACTAAGTGAAATGGAGGAGGAACATCATGTCAAACCTGGACAAAATCGCTTGAAGACTAAAAAGACATTTTTAAAGAAAAGAGACAAATCATTTTCCTGCACTCAGTGTGGAAAGAGTTTCACAACCAAAAGAAGTCTTGAGCGTCACGTTAGGATCCACACTGGAGAAAAGCCCTTCAAATGTGATCAGTGCGGGAAGAGCTTCACATACAAAGAAAGGCTTGAGTCTCACATGAGAGTTCATTCTGGAGAAAAGCCGTACGCATGTGATCAGTGTGAAAATAGTTTCTCAAGAAAAGGAAACCTTAAGTGTCACATGAGAAGCCACACTGGAGAGAAGCCGTTCACATGTGATCAGTGCGGGAAGAGCTTCTCACAAAAAACACATCTTATGGCGCACGTGAATATCCACACTGGAGAGAAGCCGTTCACATGTGACCAGTGTGGGATGAGTTTCAGTCAATCAGCATACCTTAAAGGACACATGAGGGTCCACACAGGAGAGAAGCCGTTTATGTGTGAACAGTGTGGAAAGAGTTTCCCACACAAATATAGTCTTGTACGTCACAATAGAGTTCATACTGGAGAGAAGCCGTTCTCATGTGATCAGTGCAGCAAATCATTTCTTAGTGCAGGAGCCCTGAAGACACACCTGACAGTTCATACGAAGGAGAAGCCGCATTCATGTTCTGTGTGTGGAAAGAGTTTTTCACTGCTGCAATATTTAAAAATACATCAGAAAACTCATACTGGTGTGAGAGCTCACATGTGCTTTGATTGTGAGAAGACTTTTGCTACAGCAACCTGTTTAAAAGTGCACCAGATTATTCACACTGGAGAAAAACCTTACAAATGTTCACACTGTGACAAGAGATTCGGTCTGTCAACAAATCTGAAAATACATGAGAGGATCCACACTGGAGAAAAACCTTACAAGTGTTCACACTGTGACAAGAGATTCAGTCAATCAGCAAATCTGAAAAAACATGAGAGGATCCACAGCAGAGAGAAGCGCCACATGTGTGATCAGTGCGGGAAGAGTTTTGCTTTTAAAAGTCACCTGAAGCTACACCTAAAGATCCATGCAGTGGAGAAACCACATAAACGCAGTCTGAGATCGCGGTAAGTAGTTAATCTTTATGTGCTGAGCAACCAAGTCTCTTCTAAGTTAGTTTCTTAACAGCCAGGATGAGCGACAGGACGTTTTCACACTCACACGAATATTCGGCACAAAATTCACATGGGATTTGTCTGTTCAGATCAATGCAAAAAAGTGGCAGTAAATGCACATTCAATCTCTGACAGTAGGTGGTGCTCATGGAAAATCAGAAAAACAACAGCGCTACACAACTTAGTTGCTGACACCCACTTGGCAATTTTCTAAGATCATTACAAATCACACTGTACGTCATGTATCTAATAAACTTGGGTACGACATGTGTGTAGATTGTACAGTGATGAAACCTATTGAATCGTAGGCTATGACAGAAGTTAGTATAGAACAGGGGTGCCCAATTCTGCTCCTGCCGATCGACTGTCCTGCACAGTTCATCTCCGACCCTAATCAAACACACCTGAGGCAACCAAGGTCTTCAGGATCACTTGAAAATTAAAGTCAGGTGTGTTTGATTTGGGTTGGAGATGAACTGTGCAGGACAGTCGATCGGCAGGAGCATGATTGGGCACCCCTGGTATAGAAGAATTAAATGTCATGAGCATGTGCTAATGATCCAGTATAGTACTTCTGAAAGGAAGTCAAAGATCTTCAGGCTGCTTCTGCAACTGAAGGTGAGATGTACGGCAAAGTAGTAGGCGCTCTTCCAGAGGACTTCAAAGAAGCACCAGAAATCTGGGTGGATAGGCACTAGGCCAGTTGCCATAGTCAATAAATCAATTAATCACACAATAAAAAAAATGAGCTCGATAATTTTTCTGCCTGGAGTAATTTCCATTTGTTTTCCTTGTCTCTCTCTACCAAAGAGACTGGATGACAACTCTCGGTTCCTTAGCGTAGGAGTGAACTAGACCGATATTTCCCAACACTATCCTGAACCGAGCCGGGCCCTTGATCTAGAGACGTGCACTCCCAACGCAATAGACTGCGGCATGGGACTAGATTTAAACAAAATAGAAACAATTTACAGGCCAGAGTTTTTATTCATAACATGTTTGCAGCATTGAGTGATGTAGCAAATCACAGACATGTGTCGATTTCTTGAACGCAATGGCCAATCAGAAGCATTTAAGATAGACTCCCCTCACCGCTCAAAACTGACTTTTTGTTCAGTGCTGAATTCTGTATGCTGGCAAAATCCTCTAATTATAACAAAGGTGACACTTGTTGTTGTTTTTTTGGCAGAACTACCAGAAAGCATCTGGAGGGAAAGGACAGAGAAGTGGAGGTGGAGGAGGAACATCATGTTAAACCTGGAAAAAAATATTTTAGTCGCTCAAAGACTAAAAAGACATTTTTAAAGAAAAGAGACAAATCATTTTCCTGCACTCAGTGTGGAAAGAGTTTCACAACCAAAGGAAGTCTTGAGCGTCACGTTAGGATCCACACTGGAGAAAAGCCCTTCAAATGTGATCAGTGCGGGAAGAGCTTCACATACAAAGAAAGGCTTGAGTCTCACATGAGAGTTCATTCTGGAGAAAAGCCGTACGCATGTGATCAGTGTGAAAATAGTTTCTCAAGAAAAGGAAACCTTAAGTGTCACATGAGAAGCCACACTGGAGAGAAGCCGTTCACATGTGATCAGTGCGGGAAGAGCTTCTCACAAAAAACACATCTTATGGCGCACGTGAATATCCACACTGGAGAGAAGCCGTTCACATGTGACCAGTGTGGGATGAGTTTCAGTCAATCAGCATACCTTAAAGGACACATGAGGGTCCACACAGGAGAGAAGCCGTTTATGTGTGAACAGTGTGGAAAGAGTTTCCCACACAAATATAGTCTTGTACGTCACAATAGAGTTCATACTGGAGAGAAGCCGTTCTCATGTGATCAGTGCAGCAAATCATTTCTTAGTGCAGGAGCCCTGAAGACACACCTGACAGTTCATACGAAGGAGAAGCCGCATTCATGTTCTGTGTGTGGAAAGAGTTTTTCACTGCTGCAATATTTAAAAATACATCAGAAAACTCATACTGGTGTGAGAGCTCACATGTGCTTTGATTGTGAGAAGACTTTTACTACAGCAACCTGTTTAAAAGTGCACCAGATTATTCACACTGGAGAAAAACCTTACAAATGTTCACACTGTGACAAGAGATTCGGTCTGTCAACAAATCTGAAAATACATGAGAGGATCCACACTGGAGAAAAACCTTACAAATGTTCACACTGCGACAAGAGATTCGGTCTGTCAACAAATCTGAAAATACATGAGAGGATCCACACTGGAGAAAAACCTTACAAGTGTTCACACTGTGACAAGAGATTCAGTCAATTAGCAAATCTGAAAAAACATGAGAGGATCCACAGCAGAGAGAAGCGCCACATGTGTGATCAGTGCGGGAAGAGTTTTGCTTTTAAAAGTCACCTGAAGCTACACCTAAAGATCCATGCAGTGGAGAAACCACATAAACGCAGTCTGAGATCGCGGTAAGTAGTTAATCTTTATGTGCTGAGCAACCAAGTCTCTTCTAAGTTAGTTTCTTAACAGCCAGGATGAGCGACAGGACGTTTTCACACTCACACGAATGTTCGGCACAAAATTCACATGGGATTTGTCTGTTCAGATCAATGCAAAAAAGTGGCAGTAAATGCACATTCAATCTCTGACAGTAGGTGGTGCTCATGGAAAATCAGAAAAACAACAGCGCTACACAACTTAGTTGCTGACACCCACTTGGCAATTCTCTTAGATCATTACAAATCACACTGTACGTCATGTATCTAATAAACTTGGGTACGACATGTGTGTAGATTGTACAGTGATGAAACCTATTGAATCGTAGGCTATGACAGAAGTTAGTATAGAACAGGGGTGCCCAATTCTGCTCCTGCCGATCGACTGTCCTGCACAGTTCATCTCCGACCCTAATCAAACACACCTGAGGCAACCAAGGTCTTCAGGATCACTTGAAAATTAAAGTCAGGTGTGTTTGATTTGGGTTGGAGATGAACTGTGCAGGACAGTCGATCGGCAGGAGCATGATTGGGCACCCCTGGTATAGAAGAATTAAATGTCATGAGCATGTGCTAATGATCCAGTATAGTACTTCTGAAAGGAAGTCAAAGATCTTCAGGTTGCTTCTGCAACTGAAGGTGAGATGTACGGCAAAGTAGTAGGCGCTCTTCCAGAGGACTTCAAAGAAGCACCAGAAATCTGGGTGGATAGGCACTAGGCCAGTTGCCATAGTCAATAAATCAATTAATCACACGATAAAAAAAATGAGCTCGATAATTTTTCTGCCTGCAGTAATTTCCATTTGTTTTCCTTGTCTCTCTCTACCAAAGAGACTGGATGACAACTCTCGGTTCCTTAGCGTAGGAGTGAACTAGACCGATATTTCCCAACACTATCCTGAGCCGAGCCGGGCCCTTGATCTAGAGACGTGCACTCCCAACGCAATAGACTGCGGCATGGGACTAGATTTAAACAAAATAGAAACAATTTACAGGCCAGAGTTTTTATTCATAACATCTTTGCAGCATTGAGTGATGTAGCAAATCACAGACATGTGTCGATTTCTTGAACGCAATGGCCAATCAGAAGCATTTAAGATAGACTCCCCTCACCGCTCAAAACTGACTTTTTGTTCAGTGCTGAATTCTGTATGCTGGCAAAATCCTCTAATTATAACAAAGGTGACACTTGTTGTTGTTTTTTTGGCAGAACTACCAGAAAGCATCTGGAGGGAAAGGACAGAGAAGTGGAGGTGGAGGAGGAACATCATGTTAAACCTGGAAAAAAATATTTTAGTCGCTCAAAGACTAAAAAGACATTTTTAAAGAAAAGAGACAAATCATTTTCCTGCACTCAGTGTGGAAAGAGTTTCACAACCAAAGGAAGTCTTGAGCGTCACGTTAGGATCCACACTGGAGAAAAGCCCTTCAAATGTGATCAGTGCGGGAAGAGCTTCACATACAAAGAAAGGCTTGAGTCTCACATGAGAGTTCATTCTGGAGAAAAGCCGTACGCATGTGATCAGTGTGAAAATAGTTTCTCAAGAAAAGGAAACCTTAAGTGTCACATGAGAAGCCACACTGGAGAGAAGCCGTTCACATGTGATCAGTGCGGGAAGAGCTTCTCACAAAAAACACATCTTATGGCGCACGTGAATATCCACACTGGAGAGAAGCCGTTCACATGTGACCAGTGTGGGATGAGTTTCAGTCAATCAGCATACCTTAAAGGACACATGAGGGTCCACACAGGAGAGAAGCCGTTTATGTGTGAACAGTGTGGAAAGAGTTTCCCACACAAATATAGTCTTGTACGTCACAATAGAGTTCATACTGGAGAGAAGCCGTTCTCATGTGATCAGTGCAGCAAATCATTTCTTAGTGCAGGAGCCCTGAAGACACACCTGACAGTTTATACGAAGGAGAAGCCGCATTCATGTTCTGTGTGTGGAAAGAGTTTTTCACTGCTGCAATATTTAAAAATACATCAGAAAACTCATACTGGTGTGAGAGCTCACATGTGCTTTGATTGTGAGAAGACTTTTACTACAGCAACCTGTTTAAAAGTGCACCAGATTATTCACACTGGAGAAAAACCTTACAAATGTTCACACTGCGACAAGAGATTCAGTCTTTCAGCAAATCTGAAAATACATGACAGGATCCACACTGGAGAAAAACCTTACAAGTGTTCACACTGTGACAAGAGATGTAGTGATTCAGCAAATCTGAAAAAACATGAGAGGATCCACACTGGAGAAAAACCTTACAAATGTTCACACTGTGACAAGAGATTCAGTCAGTCAACAAATCTGAAAATACATGAGAGGATCCACAGTAGAGAGAAGCGCCACACGTGTGATCATTGCGGGAAGAGTTTTGCTTTTAAAAGTGACCTGAAGCTACACCTGAAAATCCAGGCAGTGGAGAAACCACACAAACGCAGTCTGAGATCACGGTAAGTAGTTCATTTTTATGTGCTGAGCAACCAAGTCTCTTCTAAGTTAGTTTCTTAACAGCCACGATGAGCGACGGGACATTTTTACACTAACACGAATGTTCGGCACAAAATTCACATAAGATTTGTCTGTTCAGACCAATGCAAAAAAGTGGCAGTAAATGCATATTCAATCTCTGGCAGTAGGTGGTGCTCATGGTAAAGTGGAAAAACAACAGCGCTACACAACTTTGCCTGCTACAGACTTTGCAATTTTGGCAATTCTCTAAGATCATTACAGGTCACACTGTACGACATGGATCTAATAAACTCGGGTACGACATGAGCACATTTTATACACTATGGAAATTCAAAGTGCTTTACATAGAAATATGAAAGCGCATTCATATTTTGCAGAAGAGATACAATGCAGAAAAGCAGAGCGCATGTGGTGGAAGAAAAAACTCGTAATCCATTATAATATTTATAAAGACAGCATCCATGCTTTCAATGTGGAACTAGGCAAAGCTAGACAGACTTTCTTCAAATGTATTGCAAACGGAAACATAAATGACACACGCACTCTTTTGGTACTGTAGAGATACTGACAAACCCCCAAGCCAAATTCCCAGTGAAATGCTCTCAGACAGCAAGTGCAGTGAGTTTGCTTCCTCCTTCTCTGAGAAAATTAATAATATCAGAAAGGTAATCAGCATATCCTTGTGTGGCCACCATTTTCAATCTGGTTTCTGAAAACTTGGTGGGGCTTTCTGGGATAGTCCTAAAATGGTCCAGGTCATACTTAGTAGGGAGAGGTTATTATGTGAGTGTAGGAGACCATAAGTCTGAGTGGACATCCATGACTTGCGTAGTCCCTCAGCGCTCAATAATTGCGCCATTCCTGTTCAACCTATATATGCTCCCAATGAGCCAAATAATGAGAAAGAACCAAATCACTTGCCACAACTATGCAGACGACACACAGCTCTACTTGGCTCTATCGCCTAACGATTACAGCCCCATTGACTCCCTGTGCCAATGCATTGATGAAGTAAACAGTTGGATGTGCCAAAACTTTCTTCAGTTAAACAAAGACAAAACTGAAGTCATTGCATTTGGAAACCAAGATGAAGTTCTCAAGGTGAACGCATACCTTCACTCTAGGGGTCAAACAACTAAACATCAAGTCAGGAATCTTGGTGTGTCTCTAGTTTCAGTAATCATGTCAAAGCAATAAATAAATCGGCATACTATCATATCAAAAATATTACAAGAATTAGATGCTTTGTTTCCAGACAATGAATATAAAACAGATCACTCAGATCATTAGGATCACATCAGATAGAAATACCAAGGGCTCACTCTAAGCATGGAGAGTCTGCTTTTAGCTACTATGCCAGCCGCAGCTGGAACCAGCTTCCAGAAGAGATCAGATGTTCCCTTTCAGTCGATAACGTCGGACAAAGTCGACGGTCGACTGAATGGGGATCGCGTCAGAGAGCCTATGTTCTTCGAGTACTATTGAACGAGCCAATATAATCGCCGTGCGTGATTCGCATCACACACTCTGCCCCCGTGCGTGGGTATAAATACGGAAGTGGATGCACGCACTAGTTACCTTTCGCTTCGGAGCGGTTCGTATTGATGTCTCTGAAGAGTGCTGTTGATTTCAACGAGCGAGTGTGTCGGTGTTATTTTGGAAAGACTCTACCAGTGCAGGTGATTTCTACAGTTCAGTGCAGCAGTGGTCATGAGCTTTGAGCTCTCAACTGCTGTTTTAACAGGAAAAGCAGGTATTTGTGTTTGTGTGTTTGACGGCTGGTTGAGGGCGAAAAAGTGAGTGCTTCACTGTTTTTCAGTTCTCTGAATTCAGTGTTGCCGCGGTCATTCCTGTGTGCTCCGGCACTGGTGACGGGTCCCATTTCTGAAAGAGCAACATTGGTGCGTTTGCGTCTTTTAAAAAAAAAAAAAAAAGAAAAGATGTCATTCCACCTGTGTGTTTCTGGATGCGGTCGCTCCCTTTTCCTCTCTGATGGTCACAATTGTTGCATCACGTGTTATATATCACGAGCTATATATTTATGTGTATACACGTATAAATATATTTATATGTTCAGCATGCTGAGGCAGCTTTTGTGGATGGCTCATGTTCTCATTGCGGGAATATGACTGTCGCGGTGTTGAGTTTGAGACTCTCCTTCGTTCGCGAAGCGCGAGTCCCCATTACCATGTCCCACCCCCGGGTGCCGTGTGGGATGGGTAATCGGAGGATCGTGATGGATGTCTCGCCCGGTAACCATTCCCTGTGGGCTCCTCAACAAAATTCTCAAGAATACACAGTATGTGTGACTACACCACAAATATTTACTGGTCTACTATTATTCTTTTCAGAAGATGTTCTTTTAGAGAGCTGATAAGTTTCACTCACCATATTAGGATATTTGAGACCGGATCCAGTTGATTCAAATAAATTGTGTCCCCAGATACAGTCTTTTGAACTTCAGATACTTGAAAACTATTCCGTTTACTTCTTGTTGCAGCTGGTGAGTTCTCGGTTTACTTCTTGTTGCAGCTGGTGAGTTCTCGGTTTACTTCTTGTTGCAGCTGGTGAGTTCTCGGTTTACTTCTTGTTGCAGCTGGCGAGTTCTCGGTTTACTCCTTGTTGCAGTTGGTGAGTTCTCTTCTTGTCAGTCTCTCCTGGCTGGCCCGCCAAATTGTTAGATTTTGGTGTATTTGGCACAGCAGTGGTTTGGGTGGCTCGCCAATGTATTAGATGTCTCCAATACATAAAATAAGTAAGCTTGACCAGTTCTTGTGGGGAGAAAAATTTATTGAAGGTTTGTAGTGTAGCAGTCCTTCAGCAGCGATGTTAGTATGTCGCCCTTCAACAAATCTTAACCCAATGTTCTGTCTGTGAGACAGAACTTTATACATGAAGACTATGGGCTACAAACAATAGAAACCTGTTAGGACCTCCCACAGGAGATTGATCTAATTTGCTAATCCACTCTGAGCAATGCTGATTGTTATTATTCATTCACACCAATCAGTTTCTAAGGGCCATTCATCTGTATGGGCCATTTGGCACACACCTTTGCAGACACAGATAGAGTTGATTAAATCTGAGGCACAGTAACAATGTAAATCCATCTGACTAAAGTTAACTGAAAATACACATAATCTTTCACTAGGCTCTGGCTATTTAACCTTGCCAAACACGTTGAATTTGTTTTGCAGTAATCAGTTGTTCCACAAGGTGGCAGCACTGTCTCTGGCTGTTTCACAGTAGAACATGAAACTACAACAAAATACCAGAGACTGCAACAACAATAGATGCCGTATTGATAAGCGCTTGTGTGAGGGGGTTATGAGACGCAACTTTAGTTTAAAAGAGTGTAAATACTTTTTTTATCGCTCCTATCTTCTGGAGAGAAATAGCTCTCACACTGGACAAAGATAAATCAACTGCATAAGTTCACGTAGGCTATCAAATTGAGTATAGTTTGAAAGGCTATGCATTTGACAGTTTGCATGTGCTAGCATACGCAAAAGAAACAAAGTATACTTTGGCCTTTATTTGCTGTCAGTTAGAAAAAACAGTCTGTCGTGAGCCCCCAAGTGGTAGTTTTATTTAACAGCATGTGATCAAAAGCCTGTGACACATCAAGTCGACGTCAAAGAACTAGCGGCGCCAAAGCCGACTGTGTAGTTGCCCCTCGGCGGCTCAGTCTCAGATAAAAAAGCTGCGCTTAAACCCATTAAAAGGACTAAAGGAGACTGCTGACTAGCTTGGGGTTTCTGGGCCTGTGTGTTTGTAAATATTTGTCTATATCAGCAAGTACCAAAAGTCTATTTTCGTCATTCAAGAATGGACACTGCAACTATGACTGCAGGTATACAAACCGTAAACTCAGCAGCGTTTCCTTACTATTTTGAATAATCACGCTGATCACTTTCTTCATTCCAGTTGGCGCATGTTATTATGTAAATAATCGTGCATTCGAATGCTCGGGTAAGATGAAGTAAAATAAGTCTCCTGTCTGTGACAACTTTGCTCACTTTTGTTCTTGTGTTCTGACTCGTTCGCTAAGCTGAAAAGTAGGGCTAAGCGATTGATCGCAATTACCTAAAATCGAATTCTGACCAAACTTAGTCCATGTCATAATAAGCATTACCTTAGGTTATATGCTGCTATAACAAGGTTAGATGTGGAACGGAGCCGGGAACCAGCGAACATTCAATCATTTTAATAAATAAATAATTAAATTCAAAACCAAAAGTAAAGGCGAAGTCCCTCACGGTCGACTGTCGTCACACATAAAACAAAACCTCAAATAAAAATGTCCAGGCCTGGGGCCTCATTTATGAAACGCTGCGTACGCACAGAAGGCGTACGCCACTCTCTACGCAATAATTGGTATTTATAAAAAGCAAACTTGACGGGAAAATGTGCGGTCCTTCACGCAAGCTTTGACCCAGGCGTACGCACAAAAACGGGTGAAATGAGAAATGGTGACACCGTTGGCAGAAGGAAGAAACGTGAAAGTGTGTGAAACTGTAGACCGTTGTGTAAAAGAAATGGCAATACTGGCTCTCATAAATAACATGAAGACTTCACAAAGCAAGTCTTACAATTAACAGCCTACATGAACACCCGTTTGATCAATCTGCAGTGTAAAACAAACAAAATCAAACGAAGATAACAACAGAAATGCAAATTAACACATATTTGCAAAAATAAGTGAAATATGTTCTGCAATAATAATTATTGCATGTTATGCAATTCATCCTCATAACACATCTGTAGCTTGTCAGATGCAATCAAATGGATGGTAATAAAATGCCATGATGCCATCACAATGCGTAATGACGTAATGTGTAATGTAACCTTTTGCCACTCAAGTGCCTTTTTTGGCATTAATGCCCACACTGTGCCCTCCAAACAACATTTTACTCCTCTTTTCCACCTCGCCAATGATAATTTCTACTTCACATTGAGTGAAGTTACGTTTCTTGGTTTTCCTCTCTGTGTTTGCCATAAATTCGCAATCGATGAATATTAACTTGTGGGCGTTTCACGGACAATTTATGGGAAACTATGGGCGTGACACAAAAGCTGCGCTACATTTGATTGTGATTTATTAAGGGAAAACTACGTAGGATGTGCGTGCGCCCAGTTTTATAAATCTGAATATTTCTGTGCGTACGCACATCCTATGTTTCATTTGTACGCCACTGACGCAAATCCTACGCAAAGTTTTATAAATGAGGCCCCTGACCTCTCTCGATCTCCTCCTTTTCTGCTTCCGCTCCTCCTTAGATACGAGACCGATGCGTTGCGCATGTGTCTCTCATCAGCAATCACGGCACCGGCCTCGCGCCGCTCTCTCACTGCCCCTCGCTGTCCGCCCCTCCGGGGAGTCACGTTAGCAACAGCACCAAGGGGGCATGGATAGACGAGGCGGGAAAAAAAGAGACGGAAGCTTGAGGAGCGACAGAGGCAAGAGAGGGGAGACCGGTTACCACAGGGGACAGAGGGGGTCCGGTTACCACAACGCACTTTCATCTCTTCCTCCACCAGCTCAATGGACGGCTCGACACTCCTCTACCGCCTGGTGGACAGCGACGGCTCCTCCGGGTTCGGGCAGTCGGCAGGAGTCCCCCGTTCCCTGCTCCTCCCCATCATGGTGGATGGCAGCAGGCTCCGGCCCACGGGGAACAGCAGTGACTCCTCCGCTCCTTCAAGGACGGCAGCTGCCCCTCCAGCATCCTTCACGGGCCGCAGCCGAGCCAGGCCGTCCCCCCAGCAACGCAATGCCTCGAGCGTCCATGGCGAAGAACTCTGCTCACCTTACGGACTACCGGCACATCCGGGAATTTAACTGTCAATTTCGTGACCGCCCCTTTTTAGGGGAAAACAAACCAGACTTTCCATAGACTTCAGTGCAAAATAGCGGCACAAAACAACGTCCGTACACAGCCGGCAGACGGAAATAACTTCAGAAATCACTTAGATTAAATATGTTGAGTAATTATATGTCCACCCTGCCTGCAATTGAGTGTGAAAGATACATCCACAAACTTAATTTGTTCAATTTAAAAACATGTCCCTAATGCCGAGTTCAGACTGCACGATTTTCTAAATAATCGGGTCACTGCTGTTTTCTCACTGCATGACTATCTGGGGTAACATTCAGTTGCTGCTGTGTTCACACTGCACGATGGATCGGCGACAGGAGGTTTCACACTGCATGACTTTACAAAAGAAAGAATCGCCGACAACTTCTGCCTTGTCTGCAAACTACGTTTCGCAACCAAACAAACGTGAGAAGTGATAAGGAAATAACGGAAGATCACGCATGCGTGAGCCCGGAGTTCTCGTGCGACACTGAATTTGTTATTAAAAATGATAGCCTACAAGAAGATTGCGATCCAAATTGTCTGTGTGCTGATTTGTAGGGAAAATGAAAAAAAAAAGGTAATTTATGCAGGAAATGGTTGGGAAGACGAGGGGAGCAAGGACTGTTTTTTGCAAAGAGAGTTGGGGGTAAATAAATCATTTTGCAAATGTCCTTCTGTTGCTGCTGGTCATGCAAATGTTTGTGCTTTGTTTCTGTTTGATATAATTGTAAATATAGGCCTATCTATTAAAATACTGATATTCTGGTCTATAACTCCTCCCCCAACATCCTGCTGTCCTGTATCTTGCTCTCTCATTGGCTGTCGGTCATCGCCGATGTAGTTTTCAGTCAGAACACTTTTCACTCAGCAGGATTGGGAATCGCCGACTGGTCCAGATATTTAGCATGCCAAATATCTCACGGGCATCGGCGACTCGTCTGCGATTTTCTCAGATCGCGTCTTTGCTCATTCACACTGCGTGATTGTCACTCGCGTGAACGAGCACCGATTTGCCTGTGATTACGGGCATTTGTCGGCGATTTCTCAAAACCTGTCGGCGAGCCAAAATCGGGGCTAAAATCGTGCAGTCTGAACTCGGCATTATTCCAGTGGTTCCCAAACCTGTCCTGGTGCCCCACCAACACTGCACGTTTTCTTTGTCTCCCTAATCAAACACGCCTGATTCAACTCATTAGCTCATAATCACATGGGTAATGAGCTGATGAGTTCAGGTGTTCAATCAGGTGTGTTTGATAAGGGAGACAAAGAAAACGTGCAGTGTTGGTGGGGCACCAGGACAGGTTTGGGAACCACTGACTTGTTCATTCTACCAGAGTCAAATTGGTGTAATAACCCCACCCACTGTCCAGAAGTGTCTTACCCGGACATTTACTCGTATCTCATCGAGTCACCAGGTAGCCAGTGAATGATTTTACTTTGTTTTCTTATAAGTAAACATCTTTAAATGTATTTGTATTTTTTGTATATTATGTCTTTATATTTAGAGTACTGAGTGCACATTTGTTTGTTTTCCCCTAAAAGTGGGCGTGAACCTGTTCAGAGATATTCAATGATGCTGCAGTGGTTGTGCGTATGCTCGAGGGCACCTTGGATTTCCCACAGTGAGGGCTCTTTGACAGCGCGTTCCTCCTGCGGGAACCGGCTATCTCCACTGTCTTGTTTTCTCCTTTTATGCTTGCGCTCCTCCGTGAGAGATACAAGACCAGTGCGTCGCACAGGTGTCGCTCATCAGTAATCATGCCACTCGTCCTGCTCGCCACAGCTGCTTTGGTCCGGAGATGCAAAAGATTGATATTTTTGCTTATAATTTCTGAACGCTTCCAAAAATCATATAAGGTCCTGTTAGATTTGGAGCGGCATGCCGAGTCAAATGATATCCAATTTTCCCATATTGGCCATTTTGGTTTATCGGCACACTGCCCTGAATGAGCCTGAGAAGTTTCGAACCAGTGCCACCCAGTGCTAAAATCACATTTTCACGTGCTTATAACTTTGGATTTGGTTGACTTATTTTCACCGGAGTCTGCACCTTATTCCTGAATCCTTGCCAAGTCCAACGAGACCAAACATGCAGTGTTGTTGCTTATGGTTTGTGATTTTAGCGCTTCAACAACTTTCGAGAATATCTTCGAAACGTTAGTCTGATCGAGACAAAACCACTGTAGGAAAGTTGAAAACATAGGTCGTTGACAATGTTAATGGCCAAATGTCAAATTTCTAAAGTGGCAAAAATATGCGATCAAAGTCAGGTGTGGGTAATTTTTTATGTACATATAAATGTCTATAACTAACAAAATTAGATACTTTCACCAAATTTCACACACTTATGTATGGGGGCCCTCTGAGGACACATAAAAAAGTGGTGGAACACTGCCGCTTGGTATCGCTATGTGTGTGTGTGTGCGTGTGCACACGAGAGAGTAGGCACGTGCGCGATCGAACTTTGTGTGTGTGTAAGAGAGATAGAGAGAGACACGCGGGCGCGATCGAACAGTGGAGACATAAAAACATACTCCGTCATTTTGTTCATACAGGACAACATTCAGTCTGCAAAGTGTTTACTTATATCTGTGTAGGCCTATACTCGCAATAAAACACAACCTTGTGCTTTTGTCACACGGTGTGTGTGTGACAGTTGTAGGTTACAGTTTGACAAGAAATACAGTTTTAAAAGCAAAACATATTTATCCAACTCCTTTTTAAAACAGTGTGTGTGTGTTCCATCTTTTTGACATCACATTGGTTTTCATTTCTTGTCCTCAAAACAGAGCCCTAATCTGTTTATTTTTAAGTTACACATTCATCAAAAAAGAAAATTAAATGTGTTGGTAGTATTATTTTATGCGGAAATTATTTATAATTCTGATGAGAATAAAGTTAGGGTTAATTAAAATTAAGGAAAACAAATATATTGATCTAAAATATAGCAAATTAATTTTAAATTCATTCAGGTACAATTACCAAACATATCTGAAGGTCTTTTTATCTTTTTATTAATTTAATAAACTAACTATATAAAACTATTATCAGTGCGGTATTAATAAACTGGTTCTATGGCTTTATTAATAAAACTTATGTAAAAAATACAAGGCTTAGGACATTTATAAAAATGCCTTCTATATTTCTGTTTTGCTTTTCACTCCATTGTACCGAAATCATATCGGACTGTTGGCACACAACCCGGAAGATACAAACTTCCGGGTTGGCACACAGTTTTTTTTTTTGTTTTGATAAGTACGCTGATTTTTGTTAAGTCACGCTCAGAAATGTGTAGTTTGCATATTAAAATCACAAAAAAAATCGAGCAGGGGGCACGTACGACCACAAACCCCCACGACCTACGTCCCGCCGCACCGCGCCACTGTCACCTTTTTTTTACTCTGAGGAGTTTGTAGGTCTGATTGTGAATTTAAACTTATGTTTACATTTTAATTATTTGAGTATGGTTGTGTTGACATTTCTGTCTTGAGATTATAATCAGAGGAAGGTTAAGTTTAAAATAAAAATATTTAAATGTAATATATATTTTTCTCCTGGTCCTTATTTTAAATGGGTCATAAAAAAATCAATAATTATCGCTATCGACCGATATGAAACACTGATATCGTGATACAGTTTTCAGCCATATCGCCCAGCCCTATTCCTAATAATCCTTTAGGTGAGTGTACATTGTAATAATACCACATCAGAGTAAATAACTCAGGCCTCTGTTGATGGGGAAAACGGATGGGGAAAACAGAGTGTGTTTGATGTGAAGCATTTTAATGTTGAGGACATTACCTGCAGCAGCTCACCATGTGACCTCCATTATTTTCAGATGTGTTTTCTCCATAGAAATTAGTTTTTCACTATTGTAAATGGACACGATTGGTAGGTACTTTTTTGGTTGTTGATTATTTTAAGTTGTGTGTTGCTGTGGCTTTGACAAAATCTGATGATTCAGGGTTTTTATAAACTTTTTTTTTTTTTATATATATTTGAACATTTTGAAAAATTTGTTATTCATCTCACTCCATGTCTGTTGGAAATAACACTTGTTTGTTTTTGGCAGAACTACCAGAAAGCATCTAGAGGGAAAGGACAGAGAAGTGGAGGTGGAGGAGGAACATCATGTCAAACCTGGAAAAAAATATTTTAGTCGCTCAAAGACCAAAAAGACATTTTTAAAGAAAAGAGACAAGAAATCATTCACCTGCACTCGGTGTGGAAAGAGTTTCACAACCAAAGGAAGTCTTGAGCGTCACGTTAGGATCCACACTGGAGAGAAGCCGTTCACATGTGATCAGTGCGGGAAGAGCTTCTCACAAAAAACACATCTTATGGCGCACGTGAATATCCACACTGGAGAAAAACCGTTCACGTGTGACCAGTGTGGGATGAGTTTCAGTCAATCGGCATACCTTAAAGGACACATGAGGGTCCACACAGGAGAGAAGCTGTTTATGTGTGAACAGTGTGGAAAGAGTTTCCCACACAAATATAGTCTTGTACTTCACAATAGAGTTCATACTGGAGAGAAGCCGTTCTCATGTGATCAGTGCAGCAAATCATTTCTTAGTGCAGGATCCCTGAAGACACACCTGACAGTTCATACGAAGGAGAAGCCGCATTCATGTTCTGTGTGTGGAAAGACTTTTTCACTGCTGCAATATTTAAAAATACATCAGAAAAGTCATACTGGTGTGAGAGAGTACATGTGCTTTGAGTGTGAGAAGACTTTTACAACAGCAACCTGTTTAAAAGTGCACCAGATTATTCACACTGGAGAAAAACCTTACAAATGTTCACACTGCGACAAGAGATTCAGTCTTTCAGCAAATCTGAAAATACATGACAGGATCCACACTGGAAAAAAACCTTACAAGTGTTCACGCTGTGACAAGAGATGTAGTGATTCAGCAAATCTGAAAAAACATGAGAGGATCCACACTGGAGAAAAACCTTACAAATGTTCACACTGTGACAAGAGATTCAGTCAGTCAACAAATCTGAAAATACATGAGAGGATCCACAGTAGAGAGAAGCGCCACACGTGTGATCAGTGCGGGAAGAGTTTTGCTTTTAAAAGTGACCTGAAGCTACACCTGAAGATCCATGCAGTGGAGAAACCACACAAACGCAGTCTGAAATCACGGTAAGTAGTTCATTTTTATGTGCTGAGCAACCAAGTCTCTTCTAAGTTAGTTTCTTAACAGCCACGATGAGCGACGGGACATTTTTACACTAACACGAATGTTCGGCACAAAATTCACATAAGATTTGTCTGTTCAGACCAATGCAAAAAAGTGGCAGTAAATGCACATTCAATCTCTGACAGTAGGTGGTGCTCATGGTAAAGTGGAAAAACAACAGCGCTACACAACTTTGCCTGCTACAGACTTTGCAATTTTGGCAATTCTCTAAGCTCATTACAGATCACACTGTACGACATGGATCTAATAAACTCGGGTACGACATGAGCTGCGTATTCATATTTTGCAGAAGAGATACAATGCAGAAAAGCAGAGCGCATGTGGTGGAAGAAAAAAACTCGTAGTCCATTATAACATTTATAAAGACAGCATCCATGCTTTCAATGTGGAACTAGGCAAAGCTAGACAGACTTTCTTCAAATATATTGCAAACGGAAACATAAATGACACACGCACTCTTTTGTTACTGTAGAGATACTGACAAACCCCCCAAGCCAAATTCCCAGTGAAATGCTCTGACAGCAAGTGCAGTGAGTTTGCTTCCTCCTTATCTGAGAAAATTAATAATATCAGAAAGGTAATCAGCATATCCTTGTGTGGCACTGAGGTAAGACGGATCAGGCCACATCCGAAAGTTACTTTGCCTGATTTTAAGAAATGAGTGGTACATTTTTTGGAAGAAACAGTACAGCACCTTAAAACAGCAACCTGTGCCCTCAACACAATCCCCACTTCATTTTGCAAAAGTGTGTTAAACTGCTTAGAAGCAGATCTAGAAGTGGTACATTCCTCACTTGGACTTTTTCAAAGTCCCTTAAAACTGCAGTTGTCAAGCCCCTCCTGAAAAAGAGCAATCTGGATAGCAATATATTGAGCAATTACAGACCAATCTCAAATCTTCCTTTCATAGGCAAGATCATAAGAAAAGTTCTTATGCTCGAATGCATACTTTGATTTTTTCAATTATGTTCCGAAAACTGTGTGGGGCTTTCTGGGATAGTCCTAAAATGGTCCAGGTCATACTTAGTAGGGAGAGGCTATTATGTGAGTGTAGGAGACCATAAGTCTGAGTGGACATCCATGACATGCGGAGTCCCTCAAGGCTCAATTCTTGCGCCACTCCTATTCAACCTGTACATGCTCTCAATGAACCAAATAATGAGAAAGAACCAAATCTCTTTCCACAGCTATGCAGACGACACACAGCTCTACTTAGCCCTATCGCCTAACGATTACAGCCCCATTGACTCCCTGTGCCAATGCATTGATGAAGTAAACAGTTGGATGTGCCAAAACTTTCTTCAGTTAAACAAAGACAAAACTGAAGTCATTGCGTTTGGAAACAAATATGAAGTTCTCAAGGTGAACGCATACCTTCAGTCTAGGGGTCTAACAACTAAAAATCAAGTCAGGAATCTTGGTGTGTCTCTAGAGTCAGACCTTAGCTTCAGTAGTCATGTCAAAGCAATAACTAAATCACCATACTATCATATCAAAAATAATGCAAGAATTAGATGCTTTGTTTCCAGACAATGAATATAAAACAGATCACTCAGATCATTAGGATCAAATCAGCTAGAAATACCAATTGTTCACTCTAAGCATGGAGAGTCTGCTTTTAGCTATTATGCCAGCAGCAGCTGGAACCAGCTTCCAGAGGAGATCAGAAAACACTTCTGTTTAGCTGTGCATTTACTGGATGAGTACCATGCGACTGTGCAGCTGACTGATTACACCGTGTTTTATTTCTGCAACCTCCTTTTGATTCTAAATTCAAAGAGACAAGCATAAATTACTAAATTGGAGAAATTAAGAGATGAAACCATGCTGATGATTTTGGGCCTTTGGTGGAGAGTTTGATGTGTAATTAAACTCAATTTTCTGTGGGGTGCGGACTCTCTCGACTTCTTTTCTTAGAGCTTCTAAACAAATGGGGTTTTTGGGGTGCGGACTGATATAGTTTTACTCTTACACTGTGTCTGTGGTTTTTATTCGGCAGACGGTGCAAATACTTTTTTTCATCGCTCATATCTTCTGAAGAGAAATAGCTCTCACACTGGACAAAGATAAATCGACTACATATCTTTGCACACGCTATCAAATAGAGAATAGTTTGAATGGCTACTTGGACAGTATGCATGTGCTTGCATACGCACACAAAAAAAAAATATGTTGGGGTGTCAGTTAGCAACACCGTCTGTCATGCCAAACCAACAGGTGTCGATTTAACCCGAACCTTAACGCCATGTTGGCCAATCAGAAGCCTGAAAAAATGCTATTACCGCTTCTGGTAGGGTAACAACATGTTATCATAAGCAGTGACCTGCGTAGTTTTGCATTCTGACGCCTCAGTTGCGCAATATAATTGGAGAACTGTGTATATATATCTGTACTATATATATCTGTATATATGTTATAAGCACTGTTAGCACGTGATATTTTGGGTATGTTTGCCATTGCACAGATTCGCCTCATGTAAACAAAAGAGAAAACAGCGCACAATCTGATGTCAAACAAAAGAGATGACAGCGCACACTCCAACGTCACCAAGCAAGAATCAGTTTCACCGTCTACACGACAAACATTGCAACCAATGTTTCTTAAAGTTTCTTTACCCTGGCAGGAGCCAAACCACATAGAAAAATGTGCGGTTTTGAAAATACGATTTTGATCATCAAAAACAATCAAGAATAAATTGTTTTGCTGTGGCTTCGATAAAACCTGATGAATCAATATGTTTTTGTTTGTGATTAGTCTGAAACATTTATCACTCGCATCATATCTGTTGGAAATGAAACTTTTGTGTTTTTGGCAGAACTGGAGGAGAGGACAGGGAGAACGCCAGTGATCCAGAACCTGCAGAATGAATCATCATGATACTGAAGAACAAAGAGGTTTGTTGCTTAAATTCTCCAAAGAATGTTTCAACATTTTTGTTTGACCAGTTGGAAGCAAACACTGAACCAAACTATTTAAATATTGAACAAGCAAATTGGTTGCGTCAGCAGCAGCAGCCAATCAGCTTGTGTCGTGTAGTAAACAATGCGATTTCTTTCAGATTACGTGTCAAGACTGAGTCATCTTGAGTTTCATGACCAAACTAGTGATTTATAATTTTTTCACATTTGTCTCTCAATTGAAATCTCACATGATTTAATGTTTCTTTTAGACCTGATGGACGTGAACAAGGAAGGAAAAACAGAAGCCAAAAAAATCTGTCTCTTGCCCTCATTCTAAAAAACGCTTCACGTGAAAATCAAGTCTGAAGAGAGAGTTCACACCGGAAGAAAAAACACATGAAGATCCACAGTGGAGTGATCAATGCGAGAAGAGTTTCACTCGTGCCTTCGCGTTGAAATCACATCTGCCTTCTCATTCTGAAGAAAGAGCACCAGAAAAATCACACTGGAAAAAAACCTTCATGTTCAGGGAGCTGAAGAAGAGGCCGTAACATGAATCTGAAATTTAATTTGATCTCGTTCATTGTTTGAGATCTGTCATTTTTTTGTACTTCAAGTAATAATTGATTAAAACAATAACCATTTTATTTACAGCTTATTGTTATTGTCCAATTTTATTTGCATCAGGAATATTTCATAGCATAGAATCAAGCAATAAGTTCCCAGCAAACACAGAACGGTCCCCTAACATTAGCATTTGGTTCCTGTTTGGTTATTGTTTTAGGAAAACGTTTTTTCTGATTGGTTAGTGTTCAGCACGCCTTCCAGACCGGCGAAATAAAGTGTGTAGCAAATTAGCTGTCAAGAAATATTATTAACCCATCATAACTTCTTTATAGTAAAATTAATATTACAATAAATTAACCTGCTTGTGCCGTGAAAACTCAGTGTTTATTAATTCAAATAAATGTGCATTTCCGGGTTATGGGAAATGTATGTTTTACTGTACAGTACTACTGAAAGCCTGTAGTCGAAATCTATGATTAGGGACTCCAGTATATATGAGCTTGAGACACGGACAACTTTACGGGTGACATGAACAAGACTTTAACTAGACTAAACATTTAAACTACTCTAACATACACATGCATACAGTTTACTGAGGGAAAGAGAGCAGAAGCAGAATACAGGAAAGCAATAAGTTATAGCATTGTTTGAAATTCTAGTTCAGTATCATCTTCACATCAGGAAGTTTGTACGACCCTTTGTGTTCTAGCAGGGCATTTGAATATGTCATTTGATTGGGTGTTTAAGAAAAGAATCTTCAAGATTCTTATAATACTAATGCGTCACAAAGTTAGCAAAATGTAATGTAAATTAACAAATGGGGAACAAAGATTGGAGTTTTTTTTGTTACATTAAGTTTGATTTGACTTTATATTATGTAAAATATTATTCCATCTGTTGAACTCGGCTCCCTGCTGGTTACTTCACACAGTGTGACCAGGTGTTTGCTATTTAGATTAATGAACTGCTACTTAAAATGCTCCTGTGACTTTGGTGGTTACACACCCTGACGAAGGCATAAGCCGTAACGCGTAGGTGTATCTGTCACCAATTTTATTGATAAAAGCCATGAAATAATAAAGGCTTTTTAACTTTTGTATACACAATTCGAGTGCCTTGGAGTATTACTTTGATTTTGAGCATAATTATCCCAAGCAACCAAAGAGCACTGAGAGTTTACACCCTGTGCAGCACTTCAATTGCATTTTCTGTTGTGATGAAATAAGGACGTGGAGGGATTGTCCTGTGCAGAAGTTGCTCCGTCTAGCAGGCGTATTTGGGGATCGAGATACAGATTTTCATCAGAAAGATGACGACGAATTACGATCCTACTCTAAAGAAGAAGGTGAGAAGATCATAGTTACTGATACACTGTTGAGCCAAGAATATAGACCGCAGTATGCAGATTCTAAAAAACTGTGTTATGAACTTAAGAGACATTCGGAAAAAATGTGAGATTACATCTACATATGGTTACACTATCTGACTACTGGAGAGAATATATGATCCCAAGAGGACTCAGAATTAAAAAATGTCCTTCATTCGGTCATGGAGATATTGAGTTCAAACAAAAGTGGGAAGCAATATTGAATAAATGTTCCCAAGACCTTATGCTGCTACTAATTGAGGAAGCAAAAAAACAGAAGACTGAAACGCAAAAACAGATCGTTAAACTCAAACAAGAGTTTATATCAGATGGACATGAAGTGCTTCTTCAATTTGAAGAGAAGTTAACGAAGATCTAGAACAACTATCCAAAAAACTCAAGCAAGAAAAGCTGGCAAAATTTGGAAGAGATGAAAATGACTAAGATGCAGAAGGTATGCACATGGCCACAATGGAATGTTAAGACTCCTAGAAAGAGATCATCTTTTAATTTACCTAGCAGTGACGAAGACCGCTCAGTAGTGGAGACTTCACCTAGAAGAGATTTTTTAGAGAAAAAGTCCAGAACAAATCAAAGATTCAGAAGACTAGACAGCGGAAGACGAGACGAGGAAGAAAGAGATCTACCAAGATTCCCAATCCGAGGCAGATACACCAGGAGCCGAGCAAAGGAGATGAAGTGATAAATATTTCAAAGGTTACTCTACCGACAAGTTGTGTATCTGTTCTGTCAAAAGGTCTGTCTTTTGCCCCTATTAATACAGCCAAAGAGTTTCAAACTAAAGTGGACCTATTCAAGTTTCATCGGAGTCTTCAACTGAAAGTGTGGTACTATACTTCTGAAGCAGCTACTCGTACTTATGACAAGAAGGCAAGAACATTTAAACCTGAGTCAACATTTATGCCAGGCTCATCTAATCCAACTTTGAACTCCTACAAGAAAGTAACGTATGATATTGACAAGATTTTCACATCAAAAAAACGAAAACAATATAATCTTTCAAAAGTAGAAGGAGAAGTCTTGAACTGGATTTCTAATAACGATGAACTGGTAATAAAAAGAGCGGACAAGGGAGGTGCAGTTGTGGTATGGGGCAGAGATCAGTATATCGAAGAAGCCTTGAGACAACTTCAAAACCGTGAGTACTACCAGTGTCTGAAATCCAATCCAATAGAAGAAATGACAAATGAACTGACTGATATTTTATTACATGCTAAAGATGAGGGATGGGTTTCAAATAATTAATGTGACTTTCTTTCTTGTAAAAATCCTAGGATCCCTACTTTTTATATGCTTCCTAAAATACATAAATCTTGAAAATCCGCCAGGGAGACCTATAATCAGTGGAAATGAATCTATTACAGAGCCAGCTTCAAAATTTGTAGATATTGGTTGAAAAACTTCCTTCATTTATTCAGGATACAACCGTGAGTAAGTTATCAGCAAACGTGAACTAATCCTTTAAGGGTCTGTTTACACAACATCGTTTTCAACTAAAACCGTAAAACTTGTTATGCATTTTGGGCGCTCATTTACACAACAACGGCATTTTGGGTGCCTGGAAACACAAGCTTATGAAAATGGCTTTCAAAGTGCAAGTTTTTGAAAATGGTCTCCATGTACACAACAAAAACGTGAATCTCTGAAGATGATGACGTCATGCACATGCGTATTACGTGTTCAGTCTATAGTGTTTCATCGCCATCTAACGGCCTGGCAGCAGAATACAGCTTTTTTAGCCATTTTCGCAGATGCGTGTGAATGGGGATTTTAAGCATATCTTTGTCGTGTAAACGAACAGTTCTGAATGCACTGATTAGGTTGTTCAGGTGTGTTTGATTAGGGATGAACTCTGCAGGACAGATGCTCTAGGACCGACGTTGCCTACCTCTGATCTAGAACAATCCTGCTCATGGACGGCCACTGTCCTGCAGAGTTCAGCTCCGTCCCCAATTAAACACACCTGAACCAGCTAATCAGTGTCTTACTAGACATCCTAGAAACCTCCAGGCAGGTGTTTTGAGGTTGGAGCTAAATCCTGGCCCTCCAGGAGCAAATGTGATCTTGACACTGGTGTGACACATAAGGGCAAATCAAAAACCCTTGAAGCAAATGAATAAAGACAAAGTAAACTTAATTGGCAACAGTACAAAACACAACTTCAAACTCAGGGGTCATTTACACGACACCGTTTTCATCGAAAAATGTTTTTATGCACTTTAGCTGTAGTCTGTGAAACCAGGCGTGTTAATTTTAGAGTTGTGCCGAATGAGGCTTCTAAAGCAGCGAGGCTTTTGCACCAAACCGCATCGGTGCTTCGAAGCTTTTGACACACTGCTTTTGACACACTGAAGATAAAATATGTTTAAATCTCCGAAGATCTCAGAGGAGGATTGAACAACTCCACAAACAGCATTACCAGCTTCACTTATTAACCAGTTTGAGTTATGAGTTATTGAGTTATTTGAGACATGCGTCTACAGAAGGTGTTATTGTGAATGAACAGAGGTTTAGATGAAGATGATTTATTGGGTTTCATTTAAAAACACCATGATAGTGGTCAGTGTGTGCTTTAGTTGGGCTCTTGACCCTTGACTTTATAACACCAGTTTTTCCTCTGGCTGCTGTAACTGAGTGTTTATATAACACACTTGTTATGGCACAAAAGCCAAAAGAAAATGTGAGCATGTGGTTGTGATTTGATGATGATTTATGGAAAGATGAATTATCATTTGGTGTCTTGATTTTCTGGTCTATTCTGGAAAATAATCTCTGATTAAACAGGTGATATATAACTTGTATTATTCATTATAAAAGAACTGTGATTCTGCTGCAAGGCCCATTGTTGTTACAATCAGATTTTAAAAACCTCTATGGTATCTAGTTGACTTACACAGACATCAAGAATCAGCGTATGAATCTCAACAATGGTGACCATTAAAAAAATATTCATGCTGCAATGCATGCTGGGAGCCATGGATAAGGTTTGTATTATGGTAGTACCCAGCATGCTTTGCAGTATGAATAGTTTTTTAATGATCACCATTGGTGAGATTCATATGCTGATTCATGATATCTGTGTTAGTTTTGGTAATGAACTTCATTTTCTGTAAAATCCTTCATAATATCTGGTAGTCATAACATTGCTAGCTCTTATACTGTAAAGTCTCAGATCAAACTAATAATTTGTTACCCTTTTAATCAGAGACTAGACTCTGAATGAGATAATTGAATCATATCATTAGCTGATGATTGTCATCATCAAACCTTGACCACCGTTCCCAATCATACTTTTCCTTGAATTTTGTGCCATAACAAATGTTTGATAAACACTCAATTACAGCAGCCAAAGAAAAACTTATATTTTAAAGTCAAGGGTCAAGAGCCCAACTAAAGCAAGCGCTGATCTCCATCATGGTGACCTTAAACCTTGTAGTTCTTGTGTTTCTCTTTCCTTCAGTGATTCTGATTGTTAACAGCAGGTGTTCATCACTAATGATCAATCATCACTCAATTGATCACTTAACTACTATTATTATTCAATTATCATTCTGGGATCTGAAATGTTCTATAACTCATTCAGTTTGAGTTCTGTTTCAGTCATTCAAGCCACTTCAAGTTTCTCAGTATTATTTGAGTGCAGTGAACTCAATTTAATTGAGTAAATATATTGTTAGGTTTTACAGTGCATTGCAGAGCCAGACAATGTGAGCCAGCCAGTCGAGGACCTACACACTAGGAATCCCAAAGTGTGTGTGTGTGTGTGTGTGTGTGTGTGTGTGATGGGTAGGTTTAGGGGTTGGATTAGTGTGTGTGTGTGTGTGTGTGTGTGTGTGTGTGTGTGTGTGTGTGCGTGTCTGTGATGGGTATACAGAATATACAGTTTGTACAATATAAAAACCATTACGTCCATATGTCCTCATAAAACATGAAAACCCAACGTGTGTGTGTGATGGGTAGGTTTAGGGGTTGGATTAGTGTGTGCGTGTGTGCGTGTCTGTGTGTGTGCATGTGTGCGTGTCTGTGTGTGTGTGTCTGTGTGTGTGATGGGTATACAGAATATACAGTTTGTACAATATAAAAAACATTACGTCTATATGTCCTCATAAAACATGAAAACCCAACGTGTATGTGTGTTTGTGTGTGTGTGTGTATAATGTCCCCACAAGGATTGTATTTTGGGTCATAACATACTAAATCATACTAAATTTAAGTGAGAGTTGGGTAACAATTTATTTTACGGTGTCCTTTTTACATGTTACATATACTTACCGTGGTAATAACAGTAAATTATGCATAATTACATGCAACTAACCCTCAACATAATCCTAATCCTAACCTAACCCTATAGTAAGTACATGTAGTTACTTAATATTATTCTGTAGTTAAATATATAATTACATTGTAACAAGGACACCTTAAAATAAAGTGTAACCGAGAGTTGTTTAAAGGATAGAGAATAGAATAGAAACTCGCCTGTTTTTCTTCAAAACAACTTTCTTCTTTCTGCTTCCCCGTGGTTTTTGAAAGGTCTCCTCCTTCACAATACTCCATCACAATATAAATGTGTCTCGCTTCTTCATCTAAATAAATGAACATCCATTCAGAGAACAATTTAACTCTGGCTGTATTAAAATAGCTTCATTTCCTGAAAGCTACACGTATGTTTTTGTTCAGTTAACTGAGTTATCCTTCTATCGTGTGTAATGGAAATTTTAGATTTAGGTGTTTTCTTTTACTTTAGATGTGTTCTTTTATTTTCTTTACTTCTTTTATATTTTGCATGTGGGCAACTTTTATTAATGTTGAAGATTTATGTACTCATAAGCATTTAAAGGAAGGTGTTCATATAAGCTAAAGGACATTATTAAAGATATAACCAAGCTATTAGAAATGCATAAGTTAAGATAAGCTTTCTGGAACAAAATGTTCTGGGTTATAGAAGACCAAGTAGCAAAGGGACTATGTGTACTCTGAGTGACCTGTTATATCTCAAGTGTGAACTGTATATGGGCAGTTTTCGAGCAGAAATAACCATAGGCGAAGAGAGCAGAAATAACTATAGGCAAAGAGTGTGATGTCAAACTAACAGGAAACTTTAACTTAGATGTCATTGGTCTGTCTGGATGAATTTATGTGAGACCAAGAGCTTGAACAAATTTCTGTGAGACCAAGGGGTTTGCAAAACCTTGGTTTCCTTTTAAGGGCATTATTGGAACAGATGCAGCTTCTACACAGGATATGAAAGGGTATAAAGTCTGGGTGAAGGGAACCAGACCTTCGCCTTCTCATGTAGATGCTGTCTGTATGAGAATGCCGATTTATTCCTTGCAAGAAATAAATATTTGATACTTTGACTTTTCAGAGGTTTCCACTTGTCTCCTTCCTCCTAACTTTTCGAATAGAATTATTTCCACAACACGTGGTAAATACTTATATTTAATTTTCAGAAACACAACAAAAAACGAGCACATTTTCAATTTTGAATTAAGGAACATTAGTGTACAAAGAAAAAAAAACTTCAAATGACTCCACATAAGTAACAATATATGCAAACTTCAGCTTTTTCAGGATCTCAACTTCCTTTTTGACAGAATTCAGTTCCTCCCCCTGAAAGAAAGAAAGAAGAAGAAAAACCCTTCCATGAAAGCGACACTGCTGAAGGAAAAAGCTCTGAGTTCTGGTCAATCCTCAAGTGAGATCTTACATCTCTGGAGTTCATGTTTGACCACATGAAGATCTCCGTCTGCGTCTTTCACCAGAAGCGCCATTCCTGAAGCCCCTCGTCCAAGCGCTTCCTCCACGGTGTATCCATGTTCTTTTAGCACTTCTGTAATCAACACTCATTTATACACTATACTGTAAGCACTAGAGATAAGAGGAACTTTGAGTCAATTCCTTCCATAAAATCATTTTTAAGCCATATTTTCTTGCTGTCGTTCCACATCCCCAAGACCTTCAGATCTTCTGAACACAGATGAAGATATTCTTAATGAAATCGGAGAGATTCTGTCCCTCCATTGACAGTTTGCGCAACTTCCACTGTCAATATGCAGACCGATAGGAAACACATGATTACAGTAATCCATGCGACTCCAGTGCTTTAACCTATTTTATGAAGCGATAATTTATGTAATATACTTAAATTAGTTGATGTATTAATTGTTAAAATGAATCAGTATTAATTTAACTGTGATATGAAGTTGTTGCCAGCCATTTACAACTCATACAATTGCCTAATAATCAAATTTACTTTGCCTTCACTATGTATTAACCATTCTATGGTATTATGTGAGCTAGAATGTGTCATTTGGCCTTTTGTTTGGGTTCCTTGTTTTAATTTGTATTGACTGAAATTTGACTGTATGGGCTCTGTGGGGTGGTCTTAAAATTTGAATTTGCGTTTGACTCTCTCTTCTTTTTAAAAGATGGATATAACAATTCAAAGGGGGAATTTACTTCCAGAAATGTCATACATGCTGCAGTGATTTTGGAAGTTGTCCAAAGTTCAAAAACATCTTAGGGGGCACTTCAACAGAACAGAGCAGTGCAACATGAAGGTAACATTTGCAAACATATTTTATTTTATTTTATTTTGCTTTTTGAAAGATCATAAGACTGTGTGACAGTGCAATCGTATGCTGTTGTGTTCCAGGGTACACCATACATCGATGCGGTCGCCCCTGTCGAACCCGGCAACAATATCATTGCTTGTACTGTCAGTCAACAATTTTAAGAAAGCCAGATTTCATTACACATGTAGGATCCTACAAATGTAAGAGAGTTAAGAGAGCAAGTGCCACTGATGCCTGGTACATCACACCCACTGTCAATTGGATTGTTTCTATTATTGCCATATATGCAATGTTTTATATATGTATGTATTTATTTATTTATTTATATGGACAGGCCATCATACATGGCCTATGTGAGATGCAGGCATTATCCTGGCAGGAGGCTGAGGAGGTGTTCCTCCGTGGCCCTACACTCAAAAAATGAGCCCTACACACCCCAATTTATGTTTACTGTATTAACTATAGCAGTACTGTCCTAGTACAGCATAATATTTTCATCTTTTACAATGTAATCTAAATATTTTTTTAAACGTGTCTTATATATTAAAAAAAACCTATTATTTTGTTTTTATTTAATTTTTAGACACAAAGACATCAAGAATCAGACTGAATCTCAACCATGGTGACAATTATAAAGCATGTTGCAGTGCATTCTGGTTGCCACCAATCAAAACTCATTCATGGCTCCCATCATGCATTGCTGCATGAAAAAATAATGAGCTTGTGTTCAGAGGTGATCTGTTTGTCACCATTGCTGAGACTCATACGCTAATTATTGATGTCTATGTGTGCCTATATAAAATTTTTTCAAAGTTTTCTTTTTATTGACTTGATCATTTGGATTACATTGAAGAGTATTACAATTATGTTGAATCTACTATTTATATTGTGTTCATATAAAATACTTGAATTGATTAGATGCATAATGGGTGCTATGATTAAATCACGTTCATTCAACAATTAATTTTTTTGAGTGTATACTTACCCTAGGTATGCTTGTAATTTGCATTTGCAAAAAAAAAATATTATTTATTATTACACAATATTTTTGACTTTGGCATTCATCTTTTGTTTTAGTGAAGTCGAGGAATTTGAGGGAGCGATTGCAAAAAGAATGAAAAAAGAAGGAACAATCGCCTACCAGAAAGTAATTATTTTACCTTATTCATTTACATTACATTTTACATTTATTCATTTAGCAGACACTTTTATCCAAAGTGGCTTATAAATGAGGAGGTTTTTTTTAATGCAATTTAAGATGAAAAGTAAAGTCACTAACACAATTCTTTCTTCCTTTTTTCTTTGCTTTGTCCTGTTCACAGCAAGATGATGTTTAGGTGATCATTAAATAAACTACAGAATTGTTTATTATTGGTGTTTTGTCTATTCTTATTTGAGTTTTGCTTCGCATTCAAAATATAAAAAACAGGGTTTGTAATGTTAGCATGGTTTAATGTTAATTAGACCATTATGTTGAACTGAAACAAAAAATGGAATTTGAATTTAAAAAAAAAATTGTAGCAATATAATATCACATAATATTTGTCAGAAGATAGTTCAATCTGTAATTGTATCCCTTACATCAGTAATTTTCTTTCAATAACCCACGCTCAAAAAATAACTACTGGTAATTTGTTAGTCAGAGAACACAATGATTTTTTTTGGCACATGCATTAAGCAGGGAACGCACATATTTATTTGGATAACTTTAAATAAAACAAGACAGTAGTATTGCATCGGTAATATAATCGGGCTTCAGTCTTCTCCGTTGAAATAAACGGGGTCGCTGTGTCCATTTCTTTTACTGTCTATGGCTCCGAGTCTGAAGCTTCATAATATTGGAAGCTCCACCCATTTGCTCTGCAGTGAGCAGCCTCATTGGCTGTGTGTGTGTCCCGTACGTTTCAGCGTCGAGTGTTCTTGAGGCGAGGAGAGCAGTTCACGGTATTTCTCACATTTACACAACCATCAAACAGACTTTATTAAGTGACAGACTATTTCTGTATTGTTTTCATCAGTCAAAGCGATACTTGTGCGTCTTTTCTGGCGTCTTCCTACTGAAATACACATTTAGTGCAGCAGCAGCGAGACTGAGGAGAATATGTGGAGTTCATTCAGACCTGAGCGAGTGTGTGTTCGTTTGTGTGTGTGATTGTCTCGATGTTTGGAGTGAGAACTGTTACTGAATGCCAAGTTAAAGTTTGAGATCTGTGAGGGAAATTGATGAGAATCGATCCCATTCCCAAGTGTTTTCATGTTTACCTTTATTATTTCTTTGTCGACATTTATCTTTGGAAGATTTCATTTACTTATTAAACTTGATGTTTTTTCTAACACTTTATTGCTCCTGTATGAGTAATGAACGTTTTCCTTTTAATTTCTTTTTTAGTTTTATGGTCATTGCCATTTTCTGTATATACAAATCTGTAACTGTAATTAATGATTGAATTACTTTATTGCAATTCATAATCATTATAAAGTCGAGCTATATTTAGATTAACATGTTATGGTGTTGTTGTAGGTTGCACACTTTGCCTGTAGAGGTTCATAAATATAGGTTATTTATTTAATTATTTTGTTATATTATTGATGATTTATCCATGTTATTTTGTTATAAATAACAGTATTGTCTTTCAATTTAGCTGTTTTACGGGCTTATATCCTGACTCAAATAATGTGTTTCTAACAGCTAACACTCAGAATAAAGTGAGATGATCTGCTGATGATCCTGAATGGCTTGTTTAATGAGTGTTGATTAGGGGTGTAACGATTCACAAAATTCACGGCTCGATACGATACACTTGTCTCACGGATCGGTTCGATACGGTTCGGTACATTTTCGATACAGAAAAAAGAAAGAAATGCCAGAGAAATTCCCTTGATTTAATTTTTTTTAATTATATTTGTATTAAAACTAACATCATAAAGTATGATTTTTTTTTTTTACTTTGAGCAATGATGGAGCTATACTTGACTTTTCTTAGGAGCATATAAAACAAAACAGCTCCTTGGACAAAATGAAATGTAATATTGTAGTAGTTATAAACAAAGGTTTGTTTTAGTTCAGATTAACATTTGAGGGCAGCTTTTGTATTCATAATGTCAAAATAAAACCGACGTAATGTTACTTAAAAACATTATAGCTTTTAAGTTACATGTTACATGAACAAATTATGTTTGTTTCATGGCACAATGTTTCTTCCTGGTTTCCACGTCAGCGCTGTTTGATACGTTAATAACGGAGAAATGTGAATGCTTCCAACTGGATCTCGCAGCAATGTTATTATTTCAATAGAGAATTCAAATGCTTTCATTACTGGATCTCACTGTGTAGTAACAGTGCTGCTTAATCAAGATCGGCTCGCGCTGCATTGGTCCAAACTGATAAACGGTCCGTCAACCACATAATAACGAGTAGCTCAGTTTCGTTCTGCTTACATTACATTTGCCATTTGATGTTGGGCAATGTTGTGGTCGCGCCAGCATCTTAAGCGCGCTTGCCACGCGCAACGCGCCTACATTTGAAATAACTACATTTTGGTAGTTAAAAATAGTCCAACGAACTGTTCGGTTCAATACGAATACGTGTATCGTTACACCCCTAGTGTTGATAGTCTGAGGCTCATCAATATTAACAGATCTGCTGAAAACACTCTTTATTTCATGACAACAGTTCCTGTTTTCACCTCATTTATTATGCTGATGTCTTCAGATCTGTAAATGCACACTTCAAACTAATTTCATTGGTGTCAGCAGACAGGGTATTTGTTGGTAACTATATGTAGCCTATGTTTATTTCTGTTTATGCTTTCAACAGGTTTTCTTACCATTATTTATATTTACATTATTTTATTCTGTTGTCCATAAGCATAAAAACAAACTCCATAACTTATATATTTTTGATTTTGGTAGATCAACTCCTCACATTGCAATTCATCATCAGGGATGCTCCTCCCACTGCAGTCACATCATCGGTGAAGCTCCTCCTACTGTAATTATCCAATAAATGCTGCAATATTTCCATCAGCTTCAAGTGAAGATGAGCATGAAAGCATCAGGAAGAGCTGAAGACAGAGTTTATTAAAGAGGACAGTGAGAACATGAGTGATCCAGAACCCTGCAGAATGAAACACACTGAAGATCCTGAAGAACAAAGAGGTTGGTATTTATTCTTTATTCATGTATGGTGCTGAAGAACATTCATGCTAGAAAGATTCAAGCACTTCATCACTTTTAGATGCAGTGTTTCCACTACATTCTTTCCGCCATGGTGGTCCGCCACACCAAAAATCATCCCGCCACGACTGCAGCTTCTCAATGAGGTCTGATATTGTGCATACTATTATGCTATTGTTAAGCCCCACTAAAGGCATACAAAATATTGGAAAGCACGATAAAGTTTTCGTACACTATATTCCAAGACTTCTAAAGTCATTCGGTAACATAATATGAGGTAAAAATTAATATTTATGTTGTTAAAGGATTAGTACAAAATGAGAATTTCCTGATAACTTACTCACCCCAATGCCATCCAAGATGTTCATGTCTTTCTTTCTTCAGTGGAAAATAAATCGTGTTTTTTGGGGAAAACATTTCAGGATTTTTTTCCACACAATGTACTTCAACGACAACCAAAATGTGGAAGTCCAAATCAATGCAGTTTTAACGGGCTTCAAAGGCCTCTGCACGATCCCAGATGAGGAATAGGGTCTTATCTAGCGAAACAATTGGTCATTTTCTAAAAAATGTTTTAAATGTATATATACTTTTAAACCACAAAAGTCTGCTACGCGCCAGCCATGCATTACGTCATCACGCTGGAGAGGTCAAGTGGAAGTACCGCCTGTTGTATATTTTTCCCTAAACCTAACTACGTACCTGGAACCTAATTACCTTCGTAAATAAATGTATCTGGGGCATCCAGTCAACACCCAAGCGTCTACATGTCGACACTTAATAAAAATCTGGGGCGTCTACTTGTCAACACCCAAGCGTCTCCAATAACCTTAATAACCTTTATACTCAAGCTCCTGCGTCTTCTGTCAACAACTGGAAAAAGAGTCCCCTAACTCTAACTTACTTGCTTCCCTAAACTGACCTGCTGCGCAGCAGTAATATCAGACAATATCCAGCAAATGTCCTTAAATGCTTTTAATTACGGCCGGGAGAGTTCTCGAGCAATACTCAGAGAATCTCCCAAGAAGAAGCATTAAACAAGGCCAGTGGATCTCAGGCAATTTCCATTGAGAATCCCACCAGTAAACACTAATACAACAGTTTTTATAGTATGGGGATATGGCAAAATGACAGGATACATTTACATAATTTCTCTTCAATTTGATTGGTTCTTCATATGCAAACACTTGTTATTAGGTAAAGCAAACTTTGTTTTAATGATTACTTAATTACCATGAGTTTTCAAACCTAGACACCTGTCTAGTTTCATTTCCCATATATGTTATTTATACAAATGCAATACAAATGCACACACAACCAAAGTCATGAGTTTTCAACTAAAGGGGAAACACATTTCAAATTCAAATTAGGTTTGATGTTATACAGTCTAAAATTTTCACCACACGCCCCATTTGTTTACTAGCGTGGAGGAGGAGGATCGTTCAAATTTGATATTATGTTGAAGTGTCAGTTTATTGTTTAAAATGGTCCTTTCGCGTGCGTGTCCTGGATGTTTAATGATGTGCAGCATGACTTAATGCTTGGTGCGTTGCATACCCGCACAGACCAGGTTCTTGAACGGCCCTTAAAAATGTAAACGTTTTAGTAGTTTTTAACAATTAAATATCAATCTAAATGTTGGTGTCAAAATATGGCACTATTGTGTATTTTAATGTTTATATCATTTTAGATAATTGTGCCATTGATCAAACATATAATTGTACTCACTACAGAAACATGGGATTTTTGCCTATATTGCTTTTAAAAAAATAACTGGAAGATCAGTGTACCTCATTTATGGAAAGTTTCAGGGACTTTATAAAAAGATTTATTATAATATTTTATAGCAGTTGTCTATTACATCTGGGATAATTTTTATCTCCATTCATTCCATATATCTCTCTTTGAATTATTTTGATTATTTAGAAAATTTGAAATTGAGAGTTTTTCTTTCATGTCAGACCCGATGGAAGAGAACGAGGAGAGTGAAGAACTGAGTGAAGAGGAGGAGAAACATGTCAAACCTGGAGAAAAACCTTTGAGTTGCTCAAAGATTAAAAATACATTTTTAAAGAAAAGAAAAGAAAATAAATCTTTCACCTGCACTCAGTGTGGAAAGAGTTTTGCATACAAAAAAAGTCTTGAGATTCACATGAGAGTTCACACTGGAGAGAAGCTGTTCACCTGCGATCAGTGCGGGAAGAGATTCACACAAAAAGTACGGCTTAAAGACCACGTGAAGATCCACACTGGAGAGAGGATGCACCCATGCAATCAATGTGGAAAGAGTTTCACAAAAAAACATAATCTTGATGTTCACATCAGACTTCACACCGGAGAGAAGCCATATCCATGCTATCAGTGTGGGAAGATATTCGGCCGATCAACATACCTTAAGATTCACATGAGAGTTCACACCGGAGAGAAGCCGTTCACATGCCATCAATGTGGGAATAGTTTCAGTAAAATATCAACCCTTAATGTTCACATGAGAATCCACACCGGAGAGAAGCCTTTCACATGCAATCAATGTGGGAAGAGTTTTTCAAGCAAAGGAGGTTTTGAGGTTCACATGAGGATCCACACCGGAGAAAAGCCGTTCATATGTGATCAGTGCGGCAAAAGATTTCGTGGGGTATCACACCTGAAGAAACACCTGACAGTTCATATAAAGGAGAAGCCACACTCATGTTCTGTATGTGGAAAGAGTTTTTCACTGCTGCTATATTTACAAATGCATCAGAAAACACACATTGGTGTGAGAGAGTACATGTGCTTTGAGTGTGAAAAGACTTTTAATACAGGGAAGGATTTAAAAAAGCACCAGAGAATTCACACTGGAGAAAAACCTTACAAGTGTTTACTCTGCGACAAGAAATTCAGTCAGTCAGAACATCTGAAAACACATAAGAGGATCCACACTGGAGAAAAACCTTACAAGTGTTCACACTGTGACAAGAGATTCAGTCAGTCAGCACATCTGAAAACACATGAGAGGATCCACACTGGAGAAAAACCTTACAAGTGTTCTCACTGTGACAAGAAATTCAGTCAGTCAGAACATCTGAAAACACATGAGATGATTCACACTGGAGAAAAACCTTACAAGTGTTCACAATGTGACAAGATATTCAGTCAGTCATCAACTCTGAAAACACATGAGATGATCCACACTGGAGAAAAACCTTACAAGTGTTCACACTGTGACAAGAGATTCAGTCTGTCAGGACATCTGAAAACACATGAGATGATCCACACTGGAGAAAAACCTTACAAGTGTTCACACTGTGACAAGAGATTCAGTCTGTCAGGACATCTGAAAACACATGAGAGGATCCACACTGGAGAAAAACCTTACAAGTGTTCACAATGTGACAAGAGATTCAGTCAGTCATCAACTTTGAAAACACATGAGAGGATCCACACCAGAGAGGAGCCGCACACATGTGATCAGTGCGGAAAGAGTTTCTCTAATAAAAGTCACCTGAAGATACACATGAAGATCCATGCAGTGGAGAAACCACATCAACACAGTCTGAGATCACAGTAAGAAGTTCCTTTTTATGTGATGAGAAACAAAAGCTGCTTTTCCACGTTCAGAAAAGGTTCCAGTTGTGTTTCCACTTGAGCCTGGTATGGCACGGCACAATTACAAACCGTTTTCTGCCCTCAACTCTCAGCACAGTCCAAAATTTAGCAGCACAGACAATTGAAAGTTTTTTTCCCCTTAAACAACACAATATTACTGTACCACGTATAACATGAAGAAATGCCTGAATTGTACTGTTAGGTTGCGACGCAACCTGTTAACAAATATGTCCCTGCAGCGTAAATGATGCTGGAAATTGCCGTGCTTCACTAGCGATTCTCGCTTGAAGTCTGAAAGTCCGCACACAAACATTGTTGGCCCTGCTAATTCTGCACCGTTTTTTTGCAGTATTTGCACAGCATAACATCTTTATCTTACTTGTATTGTAGCCACGGAAAAGCGTTCCTTTTTGGAACCTGTACTGTTTAACGTTACCAGTCACTGATATTTTCTGCTTCATACTATGAACAACTTTTTGTTTGAAGCTACTCTGTTCTTCCTCATTTGAGACAGAACTTTAGTAAAATGTAAAATGTGATACTCTTCATCCCAACACAAGATCATTTCAATGCCACAGTTGTCTCAACTTTTTTGCGCCACTTCGTTGACTGACATCAGAAGCAACCAGTCGCAGTGCGAAACGTCACCCTTGATGCGTAACGTAAGTATAAGGGAATTTGGGAGTTGAAGTTTTTAGCTTTGATCGGGTCAAGTGCGCAAAAATATATTTTCATGGCCGCACACAGACATTTTTAGTCGCATATGAAAACTAAAATGGTCGCACTGTAGAGCCCTGGTGTAGTGACATCACCACTCATGATTGGTCACTTGTCTGTTGCCTGGTTACCAGGTTCTCTGTAGCTGGCTAAGCGACATAAAAGCAATTTGAGTGACGTAAAAACAAACTTATTAATTAAAAGAAATTACATGGTTCCTGTGTTTACCAACCATGTTATTTTTCAGATGCGTTTTGTCCATAATTGTGTTTGTCCACACAATTATTCTATAATTAGCTTGGTTGTTGAATATTTTCATGATTGACTTTGTAGCAACAAGCAGATGGTCAGTTCTGCTATTTTGATTAAATTACGGATTTGCCGACACAGCTTCTCTCCTCGTGAACTGCGACACGAGGAAAATGGTGTTTGGACTTAATTAAATTACCGATACTGATGTGCCCACGCGGCGTTTTTCTCTAATGACTAAACAAAGGGATGCTCTGTTTACCACATGTGACCAAAAGACATGTGACCAAAAGGCCCGCTTTGTCGAGATCACGCGGAAGAACCCCCTCTGGGCTTCCTCCGAAGATGACAAGACGAACATTGTTAATTCAAATAATGCACACACATGATAACACCCCTGAAGGAGGGGGGTGAGCCAGAGTTCACTACACCGCCACCGTTCAACGAACTCTGAATACACATATACACACACACACACACCAAGAGACAATCTTTCATGAGCACGTGTGGTTAAAACAGGGGCGCCGCTAAGGGGGGAAAAGTTAGGACGATTCTAAGGGCCCACACACTTTTAGGGGCCCCAGAGATCGATTTTATTAATTGAACGGGTGCAGTAGTAGGGGCCTTACCTCATATTTTTTCATAGGGCCCAAAATCCCTGGCCGCACCCCTGGGTTAAAAATCCCCTGAAAATGTATGAAATGCTTTTCTGTTTGTGTTCGCAATTGCCCATGTAATCAATGACTCTAACTATAAGTTTGTGGCATGTAATCAGACTTGAGATGCGTCTAATCACGAAGAATCAAGTATATTTACCTTACTAATTCAAAATAACACTGTGCGCGGTATCATTGTGATCAGAAAAATTCAGTGATGTCAAATCCTTAAACTAGAGTGCAACACGATACATTCTTTAATTAACACCAGTTTATACGTGTATTATGACTGAGTTTTCTGCCTCCTCTGCACATTGCCCGGAGGGCGTGTATTTCGCGATCGAAGAGGCTTGTCGCCACGCCTCCTCCCAAACTATTGGACCAAGCGCGTAAGAAAGGTGTGACCCACTCCCTTCAAAACACGGAGCGCCACACTCTCCTCTATGCAGTTCAACGCCAGAGAGAGGTCCACGCTTCAATAAGAACTCCAACCGGAGTTCTTCGTTTATTTTCTTTGTTTTAATCTAAGTTTTTCTTTCTATTGATCTACCTCAGTTGAGAGTTTGTCTTCGTTCAGTGTATTCACGAACGAAACGAATTTAAGAGTAATCATATTCCGCGATCGCAACATCTGCCTCCGCCCGGAAGAAACCTCAGACATCAAGCTCACGCTTCTTTTCAAACCAGCTGCACAAAAAGAGCCATCTCAAAGCAAGTAATTTTACAAGCTACAATAATTGCTGTTTAAAGGTTGTCTAGGATAAACCAGGGGTCTCCTTGTGGATTGACGTTTTGAATTGTTCTGTCCTTAGAAGATCTCTCTAACTTTCTCTCTCCAATACTTCGTTTTGCAATCATTTTGTGTAATTGTTTGTTTTGCTATGCATATTTACTCGAGTAGTCTATGTAATCTTTAGTTTGTGTTTTATTAAATTCAATAATCATTTGAAGTGAATCTGTCTCATGGTCCATAACTTGAAGTCCCTGCAAATGTCGATCTTAAGTTACCAAGCTCTACCTTGTTAAATTTTGGAGATATCTTAAAGTGCCTTACACGCAAATATCTTTCCTAATGGCCATAGGAAAGCTATTTTGCTGTTCACAGGCCTACAAATTGTGATAGTGAAGTCTCACCTCCAGTCCGCCGGACGGACAGATTGCGGGACAAACTAAATTTGAATTATATGAAATTTACCTTGAAAATTGATCTGGTTTCACTGACCTATAGTAATAATTACGACGAGAAATCGTGTTAATTATTCATATATGGTGAGGTTTAGCCTGTTCCCTATTTGAGATAATTTAATTGGTGTATGCGATAAAATATATTCATCATTTTATGAATATTACCCCCATTTGAGTTAATATTCCCCCAAAACAAACTCATTGTCGCTACAATTTCATAAATTAGCTCTTGCAGCCTTTTATGTCCCCTTCAGTTATTAAAGGTGCCTTGTGTAATGTCCACCAAAAAATAAATTCATACTCCACATTCCATACCAGATGGGGGCAGTATACCTCCAGAAAGTGAGTTGGTCTCCTCTAGAGTAACAAAAGAGAAACGGCATAGTCTCTATGCTCCGCCCCTACCTTCAAAACGACCCTAGAGCCATAGCCGAAGGCGAGCCAACTCTTAATAGAGGACGTTTTGACTCCAGAGGAACGTTGGTTGATGTCAAGTGATTTTTAAATATGACATCTTCAAGCTACTCCCCTTCACCTTTACCAGTAAATATGTTCTGTTGTGGAAATAATTCTATTCGAAAAGTTAGGAGGAAGGACACAAGTGGAAACCTCTGAAAAGTCAAAGTATCAAGTTTTTATTTCTTGCAAGGAATAAATCGGCATTCTCATACAGACAGCATCTACATGAGAAGGCGAAGGTCTGGTTCCCTTCACCCGGATTTTATACCCTTTCATATCCTATGTAGAAGCTGCATCTGTTCCAATAATGCCCTTAAAAGGAAACCAAGGTTTTGCAAACCCCTTGGTCTCACAGAAATTTGTTCAAGCTCTTGGTCTCACATAAATTCGCCTAGGCAGCACAATGACATCTTCGTCCAGATTTCCTGTTTTTGAAGTACTGCTCAGTTCCTAATTTTTTTTAGCTATTACTCAACTTTATATTTCTGGTTTGATTGAAAGATACATTTTTCTACTTGAAGCAGATCATAGGTCACTTGGAGTACACTTTGTTCCCTTTTCCTTTTTCATAATAGGTCACTTGGAGTACACGTTGTTCCTTTTTTGTTACTTGGTTCTCTGTGACCTAGAACATCTTGTTCCAGAAAGCTTATTCTAACTTATGCATTTCTAACAGCTTGGTTATATTTTTAATAATGTTCCTCAGCTTATATGAACATCTTCCTTTAAATGCTTATTAGTACATAAATCCTCAATGTTAATAAAAGTTGCATATATCTAAAAGATAAAAGAACATGTCTAAGAGTAGAAAACACATCTAAATGTAAAATTTCCATTACAGTTCATATTCGTTTTGTTCATATTACATTTGTATTGTTAGTTTGAATGACATTAATTTGACAGACAGCATTCGCTGACGAACAAATATGTCAGATTTACCTCAGGAAAGCGATGGAAAGCAGTGGCAATGTTTACTCTGGTTCTGCTCCTTTTTTTTAATCCGATTTTATTTGTGATTCCGAGCGCGTTTTTTTCCCTGCAGCGGGTGGTTGTGGTGGTGGTAAGGGTCTCTTGCCAAGGGCTTCAGCCATTTTTCCGCTCTCTTCCCTGAACTGAAATGTAGTAGTGGGCTGTACTTTCCACACGATTGACATCAGGTTCAAGTACGCCCACAAGCCGTGCGAGTTATTCGTGTATTGCAGTTTGGCTGGTGGTTATGTTGCCCGCATACCGCCTCCCTTGGCCGAAACTGGTATTATTACACCTGTCGGGCCATGGCTAGTAATTTAGCATGCTAATTCAGGTTGATATCGCTGCAGCACTATAACTTGTCATTTTTTTAATGACATCATCGCCCTTATTTCTTCTCATTCTTTTCATGTGTGTAGCTCATTTTTTGGATATTTCTAACACATGGCACCTTTAAGGAGTATAGGGGGAATAACATTAACTGTCGGAGTTTGACTTCAGACCGATGTCAATGCAAGAAACTGAGACCAAAGGTCTAAAGGCAATCAACAAGTGTTTATTTACAAAAATACAGTGGGAAAATTCATAAACCAAGAAAACTTGCAATGATATTTATACAAAATAAAATAACAAAAAGATACCCAGACAGGGGAAAAGAAGGGAATTAGGAGGAAATCAAATAAAAGAAATCATCAAAACATAACCCTCTAACTCATAATTCAGTACCAAACTAACTAAAAAGGAAAAGAAGAAAAGAAAATCTTCAGTATCCGTAGATACCTTAATATAAACTACCCTCACTAAATCCAAACAAAAATACAGCAGCTGATGCACGCCCCTTACCTAGTGTGTCTAACACAATAACTCACTGAGGGATGCTCAATGTATATCACATGATATTCTTACCTTACCTTTCCTCTCCTTCCCTCGCCATTGTATTCACAAGGCCATCCAAACAAATGATTTTAACACGAAGGGAGATGGAAAAGGGTCGTTTAGAAGACAAGACACATGTGAACATACAACACAAAATAGGAACCCACATCACACAGAATTAACGACGCCTCTTAATCACTATCCCCCATAGAATAGTAACAGACAATGAACAAAGCAGTTCTCTCGATCCGTCTTCCTTTTATGGATCTCTGATGTCCGCCAATTGGAAGAAAGCGGAGGCTTCTTAGCTTCCACAGGACGAACCTGCCCCTGTCCTACCTCTTTTTCTAGATAGGTGATGGTGGCTTGTCCGAATTAAAAATGAAAAAAAAAAATTGTAATTAGTCTTATATCTGGAAGGAGAGGACAGTGAGAACGACAGTGATCCAGAACCTGCAGAATGAAACATTTTCTGGTAGTTCTGCCAAAAATGAAGGTTTCATTTCTAATAGGCGTGGTTTGAGATGAACAAAAAACATTTCAGATTCTACAATAAGTACATCATGACACTGAAGAACAAAAAGGTTGGTGTTTATTCTTGATTCCTCATTCATTCATTCATTCATCATGATGAAGAACATGCTGATGCTCACCAGATTTACATTGTTTCATGACCAAACTAGTGATTTATAACACAAATCATCTTCATGACATTAAAATAGATCATAATCGTGCACAGCAGTTGATGACCAGATTTGATGGGATTAAAATGACTATATGAACGCATCAGTGATCTTGACTTTGAGCTTCACTTTTCATTTCACATTTGTCTCATTTGAAATCTCACTTGATTTAATGTTTCTTTTAGATCTCATGGACGTGAACAAGAAAGGAAAAACAGAAGACAAAAATTCTGTCTCCTGCCCTCAGTGTAAAAACGCTTCACATGTAAATCAAGTCTGAAGATTCACATGAGAGTTCACACTGGGAAGAGGCGTTCTCAGCTTCTCATTCTGAAGAAAGAGCATTTAACTGTGATCAGTGCGGTAAACAGTTTCATTGGGCTTCAGTCCTGATGAAACAAAGAAAGATTCACACAAAGGAGAAGATTCATTAGTGATACTACAGCAGAAAAGACACGGCGGTGTGTGTTTCAGTGCTGGAAGTCCTTTACCACAGAAGATGAACTGAAAGAGCACCAGAAAATTTACACTGGAGAAAAAGGCTATAACACTTTAAACAGAGATGTCTTTTCCATGTTAATGCAAGATATACTTTCATGTATCTTTGAAACTGGACACTTTTCTTCTCTTCTTCCAAGATGCTTTGGCTCTTATAAGTCAGTAGAGAGAGATCTGTCTCATTCACTTTCACTTAATTTCGCCTTTCTTCGCCATTGGCTTTTGGCTTGCTTAGTTGGGGACATTTAATTTTGAATTTAACAATATTATTACAACATTATTTTCCTGTTATCTCTGTAAAGCTGCTTTGAAACAATTTCTATTGTAAAAGGGCTATATACATAAAGGTGACTTGGCTTAATGTTTGTATTTGATTCATGTAATTATTGATGCGCTACGACAAGATCTGGGACACAATTGGACGGGGCTCGCCAAGGACCGACAGACCTGGGCAGATCGTTGTGGTCTGCGCTGAACATCTTTGGCCGGCGAAGACAGACCGATTCTGGATTCTGGAATTATTGATTAAACTCTACTCATTTTATCAACATATCATTGTTTTTGTCCATTTTCTTATTTTCTTCTGATTCTGCTTGAATCAGGAATCATTTTAGTTCTGAAAGTCATGAAGTAGCCTGATATGTTTGCTTTTTGAGCTTTCCATGTTTTAAATTTCTCAGAGCTTTTGCCTAATAAATTATATTTCACCCACACAATCTCCACTGATCAGTGGAACAGTTTTGCTTTTGTCAAGACACAAGATTGGGTTTGACTTCCAGGTCAGTGTTGAATGAGGGTGAATATGCTAATTTGAAAATCCTCGCCCACAGATTGGAGGATATTCTTCCCTTTATCATATCCCCTGACCAAACTGGGTTTATAAAGGGACGCCACTCGTTTTATAATGTCCGCCGGTTAATGAACATTTTATATTCCCCTAAGAATACAGAATTAGAATGCCTCGCTTCTATGGATGCTGAAAATTCATTTGATAGAGATTTTTTATTTATTCATTTGATACATTTTTTTACCCTTGAAAATTTTGGTTTGGGTCCTGTTTTCACTTCTTGGGTTAAACTATTATATGCGTGCCCTTCTGTCTAAGTATTAACAAACAGCCGTTACTCGAGCAGTGGGAACCATGTGGGAGCAGGGCCTAGGTTTTGCCTTCACAGGTCACATGTGGGATTCAGTCCGGGATCGGATACACTCCACCTCCATGTGTGCCCGACATGCTCTTGTGCAATTAGTAGTAAAAGGTAGTTTTTGCAAAAAGTAGTACATCGTATCCACATATCTAAAACCAAACTAGCTAAAACTTATGAAGACTGTGCGCGCGCCACAAGAGAACACTGTATCCGTGACACTGATAGCGAAAACGAGCGCTCAGCTTGATTAAAAAAAACAAAAAAAACAATTTATGCGCTAGATCTCTTATTTAATAGAGAACTACTTGAATGCTCTGCTAGTTAACTGGAGAGGTTTTATTTATTTGCATTAGGCACATCCGTGCCTCAATATTTCAAAAAGTGGTGGGGGACAATATCGATCCAGAGAAAAAGTGGTGGGGACATGTCCCATCCGTCCCACCCGCCAATTACACCTATGACACGACTTCACTGGATCTAAACAAATCAGTCTAACCATAGATGTGACCAGCGGTGGCTTTTTTTAATCTATTTTTTTTTTACATCTTTATTTTTTCATAGTGAAATCAGTAAATTAATTGTTCATTTTGAAAAAGCGTTTCCATTCAATTTTTTTTTAATGAATCAGGGTTTATTCTAAGTAAACAAGGACTGACATTTTTAAATTTAGGGTTATGGTTACTAAAAATGTTCTCCGCGCGCATGCACTAAAATGTTATAGTCTGACTCCAGCCAAAGTTGGCAACCCTGATAAAACCCTAAACTCATCCATAGCCTTAACACTGTCTGTATATGCTTTTTTTATTTCTAATGACTAGTCCAGAAGATTTTATTGAATTATAGCTATACACAGTGTCAGAAAGAGGTGACATATTGGGTTGCACCCTAACAACTTCATCATCATCCTCATCTTCTGAGTAATTGACTGATATAGACAATGTCCAGTTGAATATGTAGGCTGTGTAGTTGGAATCCCACATGTTTTTAGTTATAGTTTTTAGTTTAAATTTTCAAAATATGAAAATAATACAGTCCTTAAACGATTTATTTATTGTTTATGTTTGTTATGGTATTTAATTTTCTGCTCTTGGGTTTCATTTGCGTTGTTGGAACGGAGGACTTTTGGACGTTCACTCGCGTGAGCGGATATAATGTGCATATGCCCCAAACATTTCAGTACGGAACGAGACTCAGATATACAGACAAAGGTTTACAGTTTGCAATGAGTTTAAAAGGATTTAGCTCCTGGTTTAAATGGAGAACAAGCTCAAGTCAAATGGTGCAAATAAAGTGTGGGAATCATCAGTCGAAGAGTCAAACCTTTCTTGAGCCATGCAGTTACATTTTCTGTAGCAATCATTTCTGTGATTATTTGTTTGGACCGGGTATCAGAATTTTGCCATTTTCTTCGAGAATGAAACATCTGTACTACAGTGGGCTGAAGTAAGTTGGCTGCTGCTGCATTTCTTTCTCCTTCTGCGTGTCTTTAAGCTTGGGGGCGGTGGGCTTTCAGAGGATTCCACATGTTTGTGGTGTTTTTAGACTTTCCTTTTTCTGCTTCCATAGTCAGCAATTTCTGGCAGATATTGTGTTGGCCTTCCCTGATGTTGGTTGAGTGAAATACTACCACACTGGGTTCAGTTTTTGTTGTTCCATCAGATAGTGTCATTATATAAAAAAATTAAAAATAAAACACAGGCTTAGTCATTTTAAAGTCACTTTTCCTATAATTACATTATGATGTGCATGGAATAATCGAATATGTTTTTTTTGGGGGGGGGGGGGGGGGGGTACAGGTGATTGAGAGAGTTTGAGTAAAAGTTTATTGCAGGGTACAAGATAGTCATAGTAGTTGTAGCCTAATTCATAGTAATAATACATGGCTCAACTTTTTAAGCACCTTCTCAAAACTATTCTACGTCATCCAGTTCTTCATTCATTTATTCATGGGAATGATAATTTATTCTTTTATTCATGAGAATTCATTTTTATTTTTATTTGTAAATCGCATTTTAAGTAGAATCTCAAATTTTAACCAGAAAATCGCTATTCGTTTTTTTTTTTCATTTTTTTTCATGCAAGCCCTACTTTTAACCCAATTGCATGAGGGCGCATCACAGAGGATTCAAAAGAAAAATTACGAATTGCAAATTGAATACGAAAACTACAAAAGAAAATGTACCTAAGCATCATCCCATTTTAATGAACATTTAATATTTGCTACAATGCTATGATCACTTCAAAGCGAACACACCACATGATATAGCATCCCTCTGAAATGGGTGAGGCAAGCTTTCACACACCCAGTTTGAAACGGAAACATATGGAGTGAATTATGTGCCTTAATTAAACAAACAAATACAGCATTTTGCAAACAAACTCGATCTGCTTTGCAAAGGAAAACTCAACTCACAAACAAACAAAAAGCAATGTTCAAATACAAAGGTCAATTTGAGCGAGAATGCTCAAAATGATTAACAAATATTGTGTTTTACAAATATAAATAAATTAGCCTAATATTTCACAAATAAATACAAACCATCCTACAAATTGTATGTTGCCTTTGAACAAATACCAAACCTTGTGCACACAAATGCATATCTGTTATGATTGTGAGACACTTGGCTTTTTATGATATCTCTCGGCTCGATTTTCTCACAAATGTGTCCAGGCAGATTTTCTCATGTTCAAAATAAATGTTTTTAAATTTTTACATCAATATTTATATTATGCTGAATGGTGATAGTACATTATTTCACCTATATTTTGACATTTTGTTTTCACAAAAGTTAATTGAAACATTAAAATAGACACTTGCATTTAATGGGGTTTCTATGTATGTAAGATCACTTTTGTAAATTTAATTTGATGCAGACATTTGGCCTTTGACCCTATAAAAATGAACTCAGTAACTGATTTATATTTTTATTTTGGCAGATCATCTCCTCTGATCAATCTGCAGTTCAGTCACCAAAGCCCCGCCCACTGTAGTTCACATCAACAAAGCTCCTCCCACAGCACTCACATCATCAGTGAAGCTCCTCCCACAGTACTCGCATCATCAGTGAAGCTCCTCCCACAGTACTCGCATCATCAGTGAAGCTCCTCCCACAGCAATCCCATCATCAGTGAAGCTCCTCTCACTGTAATTCTCCAATAAATGCTGTAAATTCCCATCAGCTACAAGTGAAGACGAGCCTCAGAGCATCAGGAAGAGCTGAAATCTGTAAAGACTGAGTTTATTAAAGAGGACAGTGAGAACATGAGTGATCCAGAACCCTGCAGAATGAAACACACTGAAGATCCTGAAGAACAGAGAGGTTGGTGTTTATTCTTCATTCATTCATGATGCTGAAGAACATTCATGTTAGAAACATTCAAGCACTTCATCACATTTAGATAAACTATGAAGTAGGAACTGAATTTTCAACAAATGTTCAGTAAAGAGAGGATTGAGGAACTTTCTTATTGATTGTCACGATAGGTCAAACTAAGTATAATTTTAGCTCTAGTTTATGGTTCACAATTTTTTGCAACCATGTTAACAAAATTTCTGACGTTTCTCAAGATAATTTACAACATTTTTTTAAGCAATAAACAGCAAGCTGTATCAAGTAAATTAACTTTCCAGAATGGCTGACATGGTTGTAATCATAATTTAAGCAAACTCTGAATTATATGATAAAGTTGTATTTCTCATCAATTATACAAGTTATTCATATTTATTTCGATTCTTCTTATAATAACCTTGGTAACCGGTCAACACTGTATAGTTTTTGTAAAAAATGAGACAATGGATTGAGATTATTTTCTTGTCCTCCCATCATGCTGTAGAATGAATCGCACCATTGGCTGGTTCGATTGCTCCTGTCTGGCTTGCTGTGGTTTTCCGTCTGTTAGCTCCTAGCTTTCTGTTTTTAATCTTTTTCTACTATCATTCCTAGTTGTTTATATTGCTAAATATAACTTACTCATCACCACACATTAGTCTGACGTCGATATTTAAATCGTTATCGCTAGTGTGACCTTCGTTTTTTGTCTGACCCGCTTTGTCACACCCTTCATCAGCACACACACACACACACACACACACACACACACACACACACACACACACTCTCAGAACGTGGATGATGTTAATTTATTTTCCTGCACACAGAGCAGTCAAAGAGAGAAGATAGTAAGTTCTCTTTAGCTTTAGTGCATCCAAACGGACATAAAACGATCAAAATACCCATAAATATAAACAGAAAACACTCTCTACAAATCAATCAGTGTCTACTGTGAGCCATCCTTTTAAAGTGTCAAACATTTGAAATTAAATTATATATTTTTAACTTTCAGTGTGGAGCGACCACAGAAATGACTGACCCACAGTGGTTCTCTTTAACTCTGCTGCAGATCGTTCAAACACAGTGGCCTATAGCGCCACCAGCGCAGCCAATAGGAAGCGCAGTCCCATTATTGCAGGATTTACTTAAAGGTGCAGTGTGTAACATTTTTGAGTGGTGTATAAAGAACTTACTTAATAAACCGTAATGTTTTTATTACCTTTGAATGAGTCATTTATATCTACATAGGCGCGGGAGTCCCCTTCTATGAAGGTCGCCATATTGTGACGTCATGTTTCTACCGTAGCCGTCAGCGATCAAACAGCGTTACAGAGCACGTTTCGTCACTACCTTGAAAGAGAAGCCGCAGAAAGCTAGAAGAAGCTAGTCATAAAAACCGTGAGTAGTGACTTTTCCCTTGTCAGTGGTGTAAATATGTAGTTGGATTGTTTCATGTCACTTAATTCTTCTCCCTCGCTGTGTTATGGCTTTGCTATGTGGGGATAAATGTGCTGGTTACGTTCGTGAGACAGCTGATTAGTAGGCTACTCTTGTCATTGACCGGAAAACAGTTACAGGAATCACCAACCCCTCGATCTTGGAAGCATTTAAGTCGATCGAGTTTCCAAAATCAGAGAATAAAGCCTATTGTGTGTAGTAAGTGGTGTCTATGGGATGCGGAGGCGCGCGCTGTTACAATCACGTCATTTTTGCCACGCGCACCTTTGGGCTCATGTGGACGCGTCGAGTATAAACAAGGCTTAACGCTTTAACCAGCTCAGCCACAGTAACAGCTCATATTAGCCAGCTAAACTTTTACTACACTGTTAGAAAAAATATATAACGTTAGTTGCATAGTTTCATGTGATTCTTCTCCCTCGCTGTATTATTATGGGTTTGCTATGTGGGGAGAAATGTGCTGGTTACGTTCGTGAGACAATCAGCTGATTACTATTATTATATTATGTATTAAGACCCTTGATCCTTACCTGACTATGGCTTTGTAAACTTTATCCATGATGTGGTTTATAATGGACTGTGGTACAAAAGCTTGTTTTACTCTGGCTATTCTCTGCTGTCTCAGACGACGATGCTTGTCCCGTTTTAGCCACCGTAGCTTCTTCGAAAGGGAGGGGTGAGCAGTGGGCGGAGCCCTTAGTGTAAACTCGCAAACGAACCACTAGATGTCGCCAAAAGCTACACACTGCACCTTTAAAGAACCCTCAACCTATAATATTTATCTCATTACACTAGCACAACACACTAGTAATTAGCTAGCCTGTTAACGTGCCTGCCGACTTTAATTAAAATGATTTTTTTCTCATGCGCGCTCGCACCATCCGTATCTGCCGTCTTTATCTCATCCGTGCCTGCCGTCTTTATTTATTAATTTTTTTCTCAAGCACGCTCGCGACCTTTATGACTCCATCAAACAAATGTGGTGAGTAGAATCAGTCAACAAACACGGTGAATCATGTCATCATCTTCTCTTATTGTCACTTGCACTTCGTGTCACATGTATGGCATAGCCTTCTCTGTCAGCACAGGATTTGCATGTGATAAATGCAAGGAGACAGTCAGGCTGACAGAAAAGATTTCAGAACTAGAGACACGCGTCCAAACTTTAAATGAGGATAGTAAGAGTGCAAGGGCTTTAGATACTGCAGAAAAAAGGGATCGCCGGTGCAGCACAGATAATTGAGGATAGTAAGAGTGTAAAGGCTTTAGATACTGCAGAAAAAAAGGGACAGCACAGATGTCTTCTTAATGATACATTTATTTGAGGTGCATAACAATGACTAAACAATGACTCTGTGCTGCACCGGCGATCCCTTTTTTCTGCAGTATCTAAAGCCCTTGCACTCTTACTATCCTCATTTAAAGTTTGGACGCGTGTCTCTAGTTCTGAAATCTTTTCTGTCAGCCTGACTGTCTCCTTGCATTTATCACATGTAAATCCTGTGCTGACAGAGAAGGCTATGCCATACATGTGACACGAAGTGCAAGTGACAATAAGAGAAGATGATGACATGATTCACCGTGTTTGTTGACTGATTCTACTCACCACATTTGTTTGATGGAGTCATAAAGGTCGCGAGCGTGCTTGAGAAAAAAATTAATAAATAAAGACGGCAGGCACGGATGAGATAAAGACGGCAGATACGGATGGTGCGAGCGCGCATGAGAAAAAAATCATTTTAATTAAAGTCGGCAGGCACGTTAACAGGCTAGCTAATTACTAGTGTGTTGTGCTAGTGTCATGAGATAAATATTATAGGTTGAGGGTTCTTTAAAGTATTTTGTCCTGCCCTGGTTGCACCAGCTTGTTTTGGATTACAGAAGCTCAGAGAACCTTTCTCTTCATTTGGCTTTAGATAGGCAAGGCAAGGCAAGTTTATTTATATAGCACATTTCATACACAATGGTAATTCAAAGTGCTTTACATAGAAGAAATTAAAATAATCAAAAGAAATAAGAATAATTAAAGCAGTTTAGAATAAAGAAATTAAAATAATCAAAAGAAATAAGAATAATTAAAACAGTTTAGAATAAAGAAATAAAAATAAAATTCAGTAAAAACAGTCGGACGAACAGTGGCACAGTGCTCATTCAGTAAATGCATAGGTAAACAGAAGTGTTTTGAGTCTGGATTTGAATGTGACTACTGTAGGAGCACATCTGATCTCTACTGTAGGAGGACATCTGATCTCTACTGTAGGAGCACATCTGATCTCTACTGTAGGAGCACATCTGATCTCTACTGTAGGAGCACATCTGATCTCTTCTGTAGGAGCACATCTGATCTCCTCTGTAGGAGCACATCTGATCTCTTCTGGAAGCTGGTTCCAGCTACGGCTGGCATAGTAGCTAAAAGCACACTCACCATGCTTAGAGTTAACCCTTGGGTGTTTCTAGCTGATGTGATCCTAGTGATCTGAGTTATCTGTTGGGTTTATATTCAGTGAGCATATGTGCAATGTATTGAGGTCCTAGGCCATTAAATGATTTATATACCAGTAATAATACTTTAAAATCAACCCTAAATGTAACTGGCAGCCAGTGTAAAGACCTGAGGACTGGTGTGATGTGTTCATATTTCCTGGTTCTGCTCAGAATCCTGGCAGCAGCGTTCTGTATGAGCTGCAACTGTCTTATGGTCTTTTTGGGAAGGCCAGTGAGGAGTCCATAACAATAATCCACCCTGCTGGTGATGAAAGCATGCACAAGTGTATTGTCTGGAAACAAAGCATCTAATTCTTGCAATATTTTTCAGATGATAATATGCTGATTTTGTTATTGTTTAATATGACTACTGAAGCTAAGGTCTGACTCTAGAGACACACCCAGATTCCTGACTTGATTTTTAGTTGTTAGACCCCTAGACTGAAGGTATGCGTTCACCTTGAGAACTTCATCTTTGTTTCCAAATGCAATGACTTCAGTTTTGTCTTTGTTTAACTGAAGAAAGTTTTGGCACACCAAACTGTTTACTTCAATGCATTCGAACAGGGAGTCAATGGGGCTGTAATCGTTAGGCGATAGGGCTAAGTAGTGTCGTCTGCATAGCTGTGGTAAGAGATTTGGTTCTTTTTCATTATTTGGCTCATTGGGAGCATATACAGGTTGAATAGGAGTGGCGCAAGAATTGAGGAACTCTGCATGTCATGGATGTCCACTCAGACTTATGCTCTCCTATACTCACATAATAACCTCTCCCTTCTAAGTATGTCCTGAACCATTTTAGGACTATCCCAGAAAGCCCCACCCAGTTTTCCAGCCTGTCAAGAAGTATATCGTGATCGACAGTGTCAAATGCAGCACTGAGGTCGAGTAGTACTAGTACTGATAATTTGCCTTTATCAGTATTTAAGCGAATATCGTTTATTATCTTTATGAGCGCTGTCTCTGTGCTGTGATGCGATCTGAAACCAAATTGAAAATCGTCAAATTATCCATTCGAGCTTAAGAAATTGTTCAGCTGATTGAAGACAACTTATCCAATGATCTTGCCTATGAAAGGAAGATTTGAGATGGGTCTATAGTTGCTTAATATGGTCTTATCCAGATTTCTCTTTTTCAGGAGGGGCTTGACAACTGCAGTTTTCAGGGAGTGAAAACTTTTCACTTCTCACCTCCCAGAGAGAAGTGAGGCATTAACCACTTCTAGAAGATCTTCTTCTAAGCTGTTTAACACACTTTTGAAGAAAGATGTGTGAAGTGCGTCAAGGGCGCAGGTTGATGTTTTAAGGTGCTTTATGCTTTCTTCCAAAATTTTGCCATCAATTTCTTTGAAATCAGACATAGTAACTACTTTATCAGGTTGTGGACTGATCTGTCTGTCCCCAGCACAACTCAAGGATGTGCTGATCACCTTTCTGATATTACTGATTTTCCCAGAGAAGAAAGAAGCAAACTCACTGCACTTGCTGTCTGAGAGCAATTCATTGGGAATCTGGCTTGGGGGGTTTGTCAGTCTCTCTACAGTAGCAAAACGAGTGCGTGTATTGTGTAAGTTACTGTTTATAATATTTGAGAAGAAAGTCTGTCTAGCTTTGCCTAGTTCCATATTGAAAGCATGGATGCTGTCTTTGTAGATGTTATAATGGACTACAAGTTTTGTCTTTCACCACATGCACTCTGTTTTTCTGCATTTTCTTTTCATATTTTGCACTGCTGTTGAGTTTCTCCAAGGTGCTTTTTGTCTACCACTCTTCCTGACTTTCACAGGAGCAATATCATCAATTACACTCTTAACTTTTGAGTTAAAATAATCAAGGTGAAAATCAACAGAGTCAGCAGATATGCTTTGTGTTAAAGATATAGCCTTCATAAATAGCACACAATAGCACACTTCTTGACAGACACAGATCTAGCTTCAATGGCAGGAGAGATCAATATATCAAAGAAAATACAGAAATGATCAGACAGTGCTACATCCTTAATAACAATCGATGAAATGTAGACCCTTACTGATTAGTAAATCTAGAGTGTGTCCACAATTATGTGTGGGTCCATGTACATGCTGAGTCAGATCAAACGTTTTTAAAATAGTTTTGATTTCTTTTGCCATATTGGTTTCTGCATTTTCTATGTGAATGTTAAAATCTCCTGCAATAGCAAAACAGTCAAACTCTACAGAACTGGTATCAACAATTTCCTCAAAGTCCTCAGCAAAGGCTGGAGAGTATTTTTGAGGCCTGTAAACAATGATAAGTAAAATGCGTGGAGCACCTTTTAACACAATACCCAGATATTCGAAAGACGGGTAATTACCAAATAATATTTGCTTACATTGATAGACATTTTTGAAAAGAGCAGCTACTCCCCCACCTCTCCTAACAGCTCTGCAGACACTCTTAAAAGTAAAGTTAGGAGGGGATGTTTCATTGAGGACTGTTGCACTGCAGCTGTCTTCTAGCCAAGAGCCAAGTTTCTTTTAGAATCCAGGTTGTATGTGGTTATTAAGTTGTTGACTAGAAGTGATTTATTTTTAAGTGAGCGGTGTCTAAAAGTGCTAACTTCTAAACAAAGTCTTACTTTTTGTCCCCCCAGCAATCTTGGTTTGGCGTGTAATAGGCACCAGATTAGATGGGTTTGCTGTACGGCTTTTGAAGGCCTTAGACTTTCTATCATGTAATCGAACACCAATAGAGAAAGATACAGGCACACTGGGTTCCCGCTTGTTCTGTAAACATTTGAGAAAATTACTGTTATCATAGCAGGAACCCGACACATATCACTGAGAGCTGGTATCAGTTGTTTTTGGTTCACCTCAAGTCGATGGAGGAGGGAGTGGGCCCTGGCGTTGTGGAAGAGGCCGAAGAGCTCTCACAGGAGGAAGGGGAGGGCGAGCTGGGCCCACGGGCTTTGGTGGTTGTGGGGCCTGCCGTTTTTTGGTTGATATCTCGGGGCTTGCAGATAGTTTGGTTACAGCAAACACCAGTTTTTCCATTTTCTCTGAGAAGCACAGAAGTGGAGATGCTGGAGATAGGGATAACGTGTCTGGTGAGAGGGGCTGTTGCTCTGGTGTTATCAGAGGCTGTAATATGCTGTCCTGGTTTCCCTCGCTGTTTTCCAGAAAGTCGTCCTTGGGTGCTGAATCTTGGAGCAGTTCACAGTCTGTCTGTGGTGAGCTCTGTGGGCAGGGCTCAAGTGAGATTGTGTCCGTGAGCAGAAGTTGTTGTGGCTGAGTGGTGTTATCATTGTCCTTGTGTGATGTGTCAACCACATGTCCACATGGTGCTGAAGTGAAGTCCTGTGGTCATTTATACTGTATCCAGGTGTGTGTGTGCCATTGAGGTTGAGTGTATTGGCACACACTGTAGATAGATGATTGAGGGGGAAATAGATATTGTCCTTTAGCACTCTTGAACCTTGCACACTTTGTTTGGGTGGTGCCCATCCTGTTGAAACAGTTGCCTCTGACTCCAGAAAAGATTAAAGTTGTCAATGAAGTTTACTCCTTTTAAATTGCAGGTTTTTGGAGCCATGTATTAAGCCCAAGCAACCGTGAAAACCTGTTTGTTCCTCTTGCTGGGAGTGGTCCACTGATGAATGTTTGAACTTTCAGACTTTTAAGTGTTTCAAAAGGTTCATTGAAATCATTCTTAAGGAGTTCTGACTGCTATTTATGAACATCATTTTCCCCCACATGAATGATGAGTCGATTTGCAGTCTTCTGTTTCATCAGAATGTTCTGAAGTTCCCTTTTTACGTTAGAAGTTGTTGCTTGTGGAAGGCAGCACATAGTTGTATCCTTCACCTTATTGATTACAACAGAATATGATTATACAGTATACTATTTTCTGCTTTTTCAATATAACCCAAAATATATCTTAAAAGTTGTTTTAATCCAAAGAATTTTGTTTGAAGTTTGGACTTTGGACACACAGACATCAAGAGTCAGCCTGTGATTCTCACCAATGGTGACAATAATAAAGCATGTTGCAGTGCATTCTGGGTGCCACCAATCAAAACTCATCCATGGCTCCCATCATGCATTGCAGTATGAATAAATTATGATCTGAATTTTCTTAGTAATTTCCTTTTCCTAATTGAATATTCTGTTTGTCACCATTGTTGAGACTCATACACTAAATATTGATATCTGTGTGTGCTTAAAACAAAGGCTTACTACTTTATCAGAACAACTTTAAATAAAATCATTTAGATTATAATGAAAAATTTGGATTTTTTTATTTAGAAACTGTGATTTTGCAATGACCAAGACGCTTTTAAGCTGAGAGAGGGCTCTAAATGAGTTCAGTGACACTGATCAAACGATGATTATGTGTAAACATAATACCATCTGATCACCTTTTCTCTTTGTTCATCCGACTGTTATAACTCAATTACAGCAGTAAAACAAAAGATTAACTTAAATAATTAAAGGTCACCTGCCCAACTAAAACAAACACTGATCACCCTAATGGTGACTAAAAATATTGATTTGCTCCTTCAGTGATTCTGCTTGTTATCATCAGGTGTCTTCAATAATGCTCAATCATCACTCAATTAATTATTTAATTAGCTCATTAACTTTAACACACTTGATTGTTAATTTAACACTCATATTTTAACACTTTAACAATATTGAGTCTGGAGCCAAATAATCTCACATGAGAGTTCATTTAACACAGGAGTTTTTGCTGTGTGAGTTCATGGGTGAAATAAAAATATGGCACGAATTTTACTTTCTGACCCTGGATTTGACACCTCTGCATAAAACCAACCTTTGTGTAAAAAAAGAAACTGTTGCAAATGTCTGAATGACTTGTTGTGTGCATGGGGCAAAAAAGTTCCAGAAATAACCTGATTTGTACAGTTGTGTATTTCTTTTAGCTGTGCTTACAGTTTTGGCACGATTCTCTCACTCATTGAGTTTTACAAGCGCGAAGAGGGGCGGGTCCACCTTCTAATGTAGCCAATCGGATAAACTTCTCGCTGATTAAGCTCTCACTCGATCTGATTGGTTCAACAAACACGCCAGTCGCGAGATTGATTCAGATCCCCATTTATTTATTTAACATGTATGTGTGCAATAAAAGTGCCATTTCGATAACAAGAACGTTTCTGAGCAAAATGAAGATAAAGATGTGTTCTGGCGACTGGCGTGTGTGTCGTGATCTTCTCTTGTGCATGCAAATTTAATTTACACTTGCAAATTTGTACACTTTCACAAATCTTACCCTGCACAAGCAATTTGCTTTATGACATCATATTACCTTCATACTCTCAGTTCAGTACTTTGGTAATCAACAATTATTAAACACATTTAAAGTTGAATACAATCATAAGGGAAATGGGAGCTGATGTGCATTCTAAAAAGCAAAATAATTTGGATAATAATGTTTCTACAACAGTGCCGGCTCTCCTATAAGCAAACTTTCCTGTAGCTCAAACAGTGGAGTATTGGCGTGTGCAACGCCAAGGCCAATGGTTCGATTCCCAGGGAAAGCAAGAACTGATAAGAATGTAAATGTCTATGGATAAAAGCATCTGCCAAATGAAAAAAAATGTAAATGAAAAATGTGAGATACGGGCAGTGGAATTTTAGAAAAACTTGGTCTTAAGATGCGTTTTAGCTTGAGCGCCATGTTTTTAGATTGTCAAATCATGTGGGAGATGCTACAAAAGAACTAATGGCGACATACTCTCATTTCTATCCATGTGTAGAAAATTGTTTAGATTTTATGTGTTCTTAGCCAATCAGAAGTAGCTAATCTTTAAGCAATGATGTAATCAATGCTCTCGGAAATGATATAACTGGTGTGAAATTTTGTGTAAGGTAGAGTCTGGCCTGCGATCTCCTCGAGAGACTTTGAAGCCTGCACTACAAAATCCCCAGTGTTAAATCAACACCGCTCGGAGCAAATATGGTCCCACTCTACAGAGTATTAAAATAACACTGAAGCAGTGTTAAAATTAATTAGATAATTAAGTGATTAATTAAGTGTTGATTGAGCATTAGTGATGAACATCTGCTGTTAACAAGCAGAATCACTGAAGGAAAGAGAAACACAAGAACTACAACTGACTAGTCACAGCCTTAGATTAAATCAACTGAAGATAAAAGACATTAAATTTGTCAAGATCTCAGCAGAGGAGGATTAAACAACTCCACAAACAGCATTACCAGCTTCACTTATTACTAACCAGACTCACTTTATTTCTTTTATATGTCTTTGGACAAAGGTTTTATGTCGATTTTTTAAATTTTTGGTCACCATTATGGTGATCAGTATTTCCTTTAGTTGGGCAGTTTGATTCTTATCATTTAAAGTGCAATTTTGGTCTTTGCTGTAATATTTGCCAAAGCACATAATGTGTTATACAGGAAGTCAAAAATACGAGACGTTTAGGTGTTATAGTTTTCTTTATTATAAAGTTGAATGATTCACTAATCCCACTCTTATCCCTGACAAAAGTTATATATTATTAGCTATCACTTTTTTTATATACAGAGCAGACATACTGAATATAAATATTTTATATACATTGCAGAATTTTTTGATAAATCAATAGTATTTTTTTTTTAAGAAACAACAGACATCAATAATCAGTGTATGAATATCAACAATGGTGATGCTCATGCTGCAATGCATGCTGGGAGCCATGAGTTTTATACTATGGTGCCTCCCAGAATGCTTTGTGGCATGAAGCATGTCGCCATTGTTGAGATTCATATGGGGATTCTTGATGTCTGTCCAAAGGTTATTTCCCCAATAATTAAAAAAAAATTCAGCCTTATGACTATTCTGTAGAAAGAAATGAATGTGTTTGAAAATAATCTATTAATACCAAATGACGATTATCAATAAATGATAAAATTTGTGAATTTTTGAACTTTATGATGTTGAAAACTATAGGCCTGTCATCTGACCATCTTTGTTTCTGGCTTTTTTTGCAACCTTTGTGTGTTCTGGTAAACACTGTTACAAGGATCATAAATCACAGGTATAATAAGAATCAAATTGCCCAACTAAAGACAACACTGTTCACCATAATGGTGGTTTTAAAATGGTGACTAAAACATCAACATCTAAACCTCTGTTAATTATCAATAAAAACTTCTGTAGACGTCTAACAGAAATAAAGTCAGTCTGGTTAGTAATAATTGAAGCTGGTAATGCTGTTTGTGGAGTTGTTTAATCCTCCTCTGTTGAGATCTTTAGTTGATTTAATTTAAGGCTGTGACTAGTCAGTTGTAGTTCTTGTGTTTCTCTTCCCTTCAGTGATTCTGCTTGTTAACAGCAGGTGTTCATCACTAATGCTCAATCAACACTTAATTAATCACTTAATTATCTAATTAACTTTAACACTGCTTCAGTGTTATTTTAACACTCTGTAGAGTGGGACCCTATTTGCTCCCAGTAGTGTTGATTTAACACTGGGGATTTTGCTGTGTACATAATAATAGTTATAATATTAATCCCATGATAGTAATAGCCATAGGCTATATTGTAAAACAAATGCACTGAAAAATAAAGGAAACTTTCATAATTAGTGTTGTACTAATTTCTATACTTGAAAGAGATAAGCACATGGACATGTTTCATGGGCAGGTGTGTCAGAAAAAAAACTAAAGCTGACTTTTTTGACCAATGTATTACACCGGCACTAACCCAGCGCCGTCAACTAAGCAAAAAAAAAAAACAATGGGCCGCAGATTTACGCGTTTTATGGACCGTTAAGACAAAAAAAAAAAGTATGAGTTTTATCGGCCGAAAAAGTACGTCGGCCCACCACCGGGTGGTCCCGATGGCCAGATAGATAGCCTATGCCTGGATGTCACACTTTAAATGCTGTCGCATCAATCGACATGCCATCTCCTTTCCCCTCTTTCTTTTTCTATTTTTAGCCCCCCAGCATTTTGTTTTATCCCTCTTTTTCGACGACAACTCACTGCGCGATATTACTCTGCCCCCTTTCTCCATGAGGGTGCCTAGGCTACCCTAGCCTGTTAGTCCTCTAAACTTTTATATAACATTGAGGAAATGCAGAAATGATTTAGAAACGCACAACAGCAGCTACATATAGAAAATAGAAAATATATTTTTTACTTAATTTTAATTAAAAAAAAATTTTTTACCATCGCTTTGGCACCCCCATGGTGCTGCACCCCTATGCGCCGCGTATAGCGCATACCCACTTTTTGCTGCACTGCCTCCTGGGTTTTTGTGAGAGGAGTTTGATTTTGAGATAACGGATTTTTGGTGATATAGTGACATTTATAGTGCGATTTGTTTAGTTATATTTAGGGCAACATTTAAATTTACACATTGACTGATAGGCTAGAGACAGACAGAGGATACATGTAGTGACACATTAATAGATGCATACACAGCAAAATCCCCAGTGTTAAATTAACACTCCTCAGTGTACATGTGTCCACACTACAGAATGTTAAAATTAAAGCTGCAGTCGGCAAGTCTGGCAGATTGAGTGGACTTAGGCAAAATTTGGAATGTTTACAACTCTCGTACCCCTCCCCCACTATCAACGAATACCCTCCCACCGAGTTCGTGCTCGTCAGTGCGTGTGCACCACGAACCTGCCCAACAAGTGCTAACGTTAGCTATCCATACCAACACATTAATTGGGCAAACATACTTAGATTACTAACATAACACGAAGAAATAAAGACCAAAGTGGATCCTGGTTTTATTACGGGCACGGTCGCTTTCTTTCTTTACTTCTTTCTTTTCAGCAGGTGTTCTCTTTTCCTGTATTGTTTTTGACCTCCTAGCTCTTGAGGTTAACCACCTGTAAAACCTAACAGTGTATTTACTCAATTAAATTGAGTTCACTGCACTCAAATAATACTGAAAAACGTGAAGTGGCTTGAATGACTGAAACAGAACTCAAACTGAATGAGTTATAGAACATTTCTAGATCCCAGAATGATAATTGAATAATAATTGTATAGTTAAGTTAATTAATAATCAATTAAGTGATGATTGGTCATTAGTGATGAACACCTGATGTTAACAATCAGAATCACTGAAGGAAAGAGAAACACAAGAAATACAAGGTTTAAGGTCACCATGATGGAGATCAGTGTTTGCTTTAGTTGGTCTCTTGACCCTTGAGTACAAGTGTTTCTTTGGCTGCTGTAATTGAGTGGTTATTCAACATTTGTTATGGCACAAGTCAAGGAAAAGTATGATCGGGAATGGTGGTCAAGGTTTGATGATGAAAATCATCATTTAATGACTTGATTCACTGATCTCATTTTCTGTCTCTGATTAACATGGTAACAAATTAGTAGTTTATAAACTGAGATTCTACAGTATAAGAACTAGCAATATTATAATTATCAAATAATATGAAGGATTTTACAGAGAATGTAATTCATTACAAAAACTAACACAGATATCATGAATCAGCAAATGAATCTCAACAATGGTGACCATAAAAACTATTCATACTGCAAAGCATGTTGGGTACTACCATAATACAAAACTTATCCATGGCTCCCAGCATGCATTGCAGGATGAATAATTTTTTAATGGTCACCATTGTTGAGATTCATATGCTGATTCTTGATGTCTGTGTAAGTTAACAACATATCATAGGGGGTTTTAAAATATGATTGTAACAACAATTAGCCTTACAGCAGATTCACAGTTCTTTCATCATGAATAATACAAGTTATATATCACCTGTTTAATCGGAGACTATTCACTAGAAAGGATCAGAGAATCAAGACACCAAATGATGATTCATCTTTCCATAAATCATCAGAACACAACCACATGATCATATTTTCTTTTAGATTTTGTGCCATAACAAATGCGTTACAATAACACAGTTACAGCAGCCAGAGGAAAAACTGGTGTTATAAAGTCAAGGGTCAAGAGCCCAACTAAAGCAACCACTGACCACTATCATGGTGTCTTTAAATAAAAAATAAATCATCTTCATCTAAACCTCTGTTCATTCACAATAACAACTTATGTAGACGCATGACTCAAATAACTCAATAACTCATAACTCAAACTGGTTCATAAGTGAACCTGGTAATGCTGTTTGTGGAGTTGTTCAATCCTCCACTGAGATCTTCAGAGATTTAAACATATTTTATCTTCTGTTGATTTCATCTAATGTTGTGGTTGGAAGTCAGTTGTAGTTCTTGTGCTTCTCTTTCCTTCAGTGATCCTGCATGTTAACAGCAGGTGTTCGTCACTAATGTTCAACAATCACTTCATTAATCACTTAATTTCTTGACTGCAATATCTACTTTTAGTGAACTTAACTGAAATAATTTCAGAGTACTCATGACTATTGTTTTTTATGAACTTGAATTGAGGTAATAAGTTTCCTCAAATGTAATGAGTTAGCTTAACTCATTGGATTTGACTTTGTGTGTGATATTGTGAGCTAGCAGTAACTGCAAGTGCTCTGAGTTCATTTAAAGTTTGTCATTTCACTGTTTTTACTCAATAAAGTGAAGTTTCAGCTATATACAGTATTAAATGCAGTGTAAAGTTTAATTGTGTATTAAGAAATATTATTGTTTTAGTAAACTCAAATAAAATAAGTTCAGAGTACTCATAACTATTGTTTTTTATAAACTTAAATGAATTGAGGTAATCGGTTTCCTCAAATGAAATGAGTTAGCTTAACTTGTTGGGTTTTACAGTAAGGAATTGGAATCTTTTCCGCCATCACTCTTCGTTACTGCGCGAACTTCAGGGGTGTGCATGTGATTGTAACGTGCGCGAGGGGTGGCGTGTGCACGACCTGTGATTGACAGTCAGATCTCACACCCCCCTGCGCTGATTGGACCCGATGAACCGGGAGCGGTGGATTTTTGCAAAACAAATAACACGCTCCAGGTGGAGTTAGAAGCTCGGGTTTTTTTCTAAAACCACTTTATTTATGTTGTTCTGTCGGATTATAGTGTCGATTTCACTGAATATGATCAAAAAAAATTTGCCCACGGCAGCTTTAAGACTGAAGCAGTGTTGAAGTTAATGAGATAATTAAGTGATGATTGAGCATTATTGAAGATTCCTAATGTTAATAAGCAGAATCATTGAAGGAAAGAGAACTACTGACTTCAAGCCAATACACATTATAGCACGTATTAGCCTATTACCAGTTTGACTTTATTCCTGTTATACATCTACACACAGTCTTATTTAGAAGTTTAGATGGTAATGTTTTATGGAATGTTTAGTTTCAAGTCATCATTATGGTGATCAGTAGTTGGGCTTTGGCTCTTGACCCTTTACTTTTTAAAAGTGTTTTTTTCTCTCACTGCTCCAACTCTGTGTTTATAATTGTTATAATAGTAATAATTTACAGTTGTTGTACGATTAAGTTAGGCTTAAAATGTTTATGGGAAATGCAGCCCTGGGGCCCGTTCTTCGTACGTTGCTTAAAACATCCGAGATCAAACGAGACATCCAAGATAATGTCATCGTGCTCATCATGATCCAGCTAATTGGGTTCTTCGATCACTCCTGCCGGTTATAATTAGAATAGCCAACTGGACATATAGCGTTCATGCGCTGGTTTAAAAGGGGATATGTATCGATAGTAGAAACATTGATCAGCAACGCTGCTATTGGCTGCTCACCGTGGCCAAAGATCGCGCTCAGTTTTTCACGCAGCAGAGCAACCCTTGAAGGATATGCAGAATTTGAAAGCTTAATTAAAACGCCAGGGAACTCCTCAAAGTGTGCAAAAGCCAGGAGAGAGGGCTGGCAAAAAGTAGCAGACAAATTAAGTTTGTAGTGACCATGTTAGATGTTTTTATCACTTATTACAGTATATATTTTTTGTATTTTAATAATTTCTAAAAAATGTTTGTTCAATAAACTTTAATCAGTCTGATATTTCAGTCACAAAGGTAACAAAATAATGACAGTAAAACAAATTAATCACTGATGACAGAAGAACAACTCATCATACAATCACAAAACATAGAACAAACTAATCTAAACAAACAAGCAAAAAACAGAATTTCTTCTATGACCAACAGATGCCAATGAAGAAGCATATATATATATATATATATATGCTTATATTTGGGGTATTCGGATATATATATATATCCGAATATACTCATAACTATGTATGATATCAAACTCGTCACCGTGAGATATATTTGGGGTATTCGTATATATATATACGAATACCCCAAATATATCTCACGGTGACGAGTTTGATATCATACACACACACACACACACACACACACACACACACACACACACACACACACACACACACTATATATCTATATATGTAAATAAAAAAAAAATTAAAGAGTTGAGCTGTCAGTCTTGTGTGTTTGATGATGTTTCTCACTGAACTCCACACATCTTCTGTTTTGCTAGTTTCCCTGTGGCTCTGATTGCAAGTTGAACAGCTTCTGTACGAATGACTCCTTTGCTCTCAGCCTCCTTTATGGCACTCTCTCTCTCTTCATCAGTCACCCTTAACTTCCCCATGATTTTGGCTACAGCTATGTATACTTCAGCAAACATAACCCGCTCAGCTTCCTGTCGTGACTCCTCTACTAAACTCCAGTATATTTTCTGCCATTCTGTTAAAATGCCTCCTTTATGCTCCTGTTTGTGCTGCTTCACTTTCTCATCCAGCTTCTGCTTCTGAATCTCCTGAATGCGTTTCTCTGTTCCCTCAAACACATCATTTGTAAAGTGTCCTCCATTTTCTGTCACCATCTTCTCTATCTTGCTATAGAGATCTTTGAATTGTGGGTAACCAGATGACTCATTGTCCAGACAAAAGAATCTGTTTTCACAATTTTGTATGAGTTTTTTAAGACTTGAATCACAGAGCTGTAGAAACTCTTCAATGGTTTGCTTTTTCTTCTCTAACTGATCTTTATGGGTGAAAAGGATCATGGTGTATTTTTCTATCTGTTCTCCAAACACTTCTTTGAGATGTTGCACTGTGTTTTTCTCCTCCTCAGTGAATCGACCCACTCTAATGACGATGAGAAAAACGTGTGGTCCAGGAGAGGATAACGTAATACATTTTGCTATTTCAGTAATAACCTCCTTTTCATCAAGTTCAGTATCATAAAGTCCAGGTGTGTCGATCACAGAGATCTTTTTACCAATCCTCACTGTAGTTTCTGACTTACACTGTTTCGTCTGAGACTTTGAACTGACTGAAGATTCAAACACGTTTCTGCCGATGATGGTGTTTCCAGTGGCACTTTTCCCAGCTCCAGTTTTTCCCAACAGAACCAGTCTGAGATTTTTCCTCTCAGGAATCACATCTGATGGAGACTCTCCTGAAACTGCAGCAGAAAGATCAATACGTATAGAACAGAATGGATTATTTCCTTATGATCAGTAGCTATGTTTCCATCCACACGTTTTTATCCGCATTAAGTGACATCGAAGGAAAAATGCCTTATGTAAACAGTAAAATTCGATTGAATTTCATGAATAATCGACTCAAATGAAATACGATCGGTCTCATCGGATTTCATATTTATCGATATACGACTTATGCGATAAACGCTGATGGAAACGGTATTATGGCGCGATCCATTTTGCCTAGTAAAACTTTGTTCGCAAATGCTGGCTTGAATGTTGTGCAATTCAGTGAGAAAACGAATAGAAACACCTTAACATGTCTCAAATCAATTCGATACACCAATTTGATCGCAAAACAGCATGTGATGTCATTACGCACAGGTTTTTATCCGCTTTAAAGCCGTTTGATGGAAACACACTTTCACCAGCTTTATTCGCATGAGTTTTTTTACTGAACTTCAGATCATTCGATTGACAAGTGGATGGAAACATAGTGTGATGAAATACTAGTGATTATTAAAGTGAACAAACCGCCATTTGTTTGTAATACTGAAGTAGTTTATAAAGATAAAATAACTTACACTTGACAGCTGGTTCATTCATGCTTGATCTCCTCCTCATTTGTGCCATTATAAATTTCCCACCGTTCTCCATCATGTTTCCTTTGATCTTCTGCAGTAGTTCTGGGACTTGATCACCATGTTTACTCTTGTTATTGAAACAGTGAAACTTTCCTCCAAATTCAGTCACCAGTTGGTGGAGATGTTTTTTCTTCTGGAGATGTTCATCAATGGTCTCGTCCAGATCTTCCAGTTCGTCTTCATGTGTGAACAGAATCATGATGTACTTCTGAATTTCAGGACCAAATAAACCTTTAATATAATCCAGGATCTCTTCCTCATTTTGCACTGGTTGCTCTAGAGGAACGGTGAGCAGAACTGCACTGAGACCTGATGAACATCGAGAGACCAGCTGATCCTTCATCTTCTCCAGCTTCTCTTTATTCAGATCTGGATCCAGTAGATCTGGACAATCAATCACACATACCTGCTTCTCTCCCATCTGAGTTTCACCCTCACACACTTCAGACTCATGTTTCTTTACTTTAAACTTCTTTTGTCCCAATATAGTGTTTCCAGATGAGCTTTTCCCAGAACCGTTTCTGCCCATCAGAAGAACCCGGATCACTGGATCATCTGGACTGGAGCTGATCGCTGACATCTCTGAAAGAGACAGAAAATATGGAGTATGAATGTAAAAATGATACAAAGTCAAGACAATTTTGGCAGCACCCTCAGTTGATATAGTAATATAATATTGACAAATCAGATTTGACAAACATGTGTCTATTTGTGTTTGCGCTTTCTTGCACAAGGAGGGCAAGACACAAAAGGTCATTGCTAAAGAGGCTGGCTGTTCACAGAGCTCTGTGTCCATGCACATTAATAGACAGTTTAAGGGAAGGAAAAGATGTGGTAGAAAAAAAGTGTAATAGGGATAACCGCACCCTGGAGAGCATTGTGAAACAAAACCCATTCAAAAATGTGCACTGTAAAACCCAACAAGTTAAGCTAACTCATTTCATTTGAGGAAACAGATTACCTCAATTCATTCAAGTTTATAAAAAACAATAGTTATGAGTACTCTGAACTTATTTTATTCGAGTTTACTAAAACAATAATATTTCTTAATACACAATTAAACTTTACACGGCATTTAATACTGTATATAGCTGAAACTTCACTTTATTGAGTAAAAACAGTGAAATGACAAACTTTAAATGAACTCAGAGCACTTGCAGTTACTGCTAGCTCACAATATCACACAAAGTCCAATCCAATGAGTTAAGCTAACTCATTACATTTGAGGAAACTTATTACCTCAATTCATTTAAGTTTATAACAAACAATAGTTATGAGTACTCTGAAATTATTTCAGTTGAGTTCACTAAAAGTAGATATTGCAGTCAAGAAATTAAGTGATTAATTAAGTGATTAATGAAGTGATTGTTGAGCATTAGTGACGAACACCTGCTGTTAACATGCAGGATCACTGAAGGAAAGAGAAACACAAGAACTACAACTGACTTCAGACACAACATTAGATGAAATCACTGAAGATAAAATGTGTTTAAATCTCTGAGAATCTCAGAGGAGGATTAAACAACTTCACAAACAGCATTACCAGCTTCACTTATTAACCAGTTTGAGTTATATCATGCGTCTACAGAGGGTGTTATTGTGAATGAACAGAGGTTTAGATGAAGATGATTTTTTCATTTAAAGACACCATGATAGTGGTCAGTGTTTGCTTTAGTTGGGCTCATGACCCTTGACTTTATAACACCAGTTTTTCCTCTGGCTGCTGTAACTCAGTATTATTATAACACATTTGTTATGGCACAAAAGCCAAAAGAAAATGTGAGCATGTGGATGTGTATTGATGATGATTTATGGAAAGATGAATTATCATTTGGTGTCTTGATTCTCTGATCTTTTCTAGATAATAATCTCTGATTAAACAGGTGATATATAACTGATATTATTCATTATAAAAACACTGTGAATCTGCTGTAAGGCCCATTGTTGTTACAATCATATTTTAATAACCTCTGTGATATAATGCTGACTTACACAGACATCAAGAAGAAGCATATGAATCTCAACAATGGTGACCATTAAAAAATTATTCATGCTGCAATGCATGCTAGGAGCCATGGATAAGGTTTGTATTATGGTAGTACCCAGCATGCTTTGCAGTATGAATAGTTTTTTAATGGTCACCATTGTTGAGATTCATATGCTGATTCATCATATCTGTGTTAGTTTTGGTGAAGAATTACATTTTCTGTAAAATCCTTCATATTATCTGATAGACATAATATTGCTAGTTCTTATACTGTAGAGTCTCAATTTCAAATAAAACTAATATTTTGTTACTCTTTGAATTAGAGACTAGACTCTGAATGAGATCAGTGAATCAAGAAATTAAATGATGATTGTCATCATCAAACCTTGACCACCATTCCCGATCATACTTTTCCTTGATTTGTGGCATAACAAATGTTTGATAAACACTCAATTAAAACAGTCACAGAAAAACTTGTACTCTAAAGTCAAGGGTCAAGAGCCCAACTAAAGCAAGCGCTGATCTCCATCATGGTGACCTTAAACCTTGTAGTTCTTGTGTTTCTCTTTCCTTCAGTGATTCTGATTGTTAACAGCAGGTGTTCATCACTAATGATCAATCATCACTCAATTGATCACTTAACTACAATTATTATTTAATTATCATTCTGGGATCTGAAATGTTCTATAACTCATTCAGTTTGAGTTCTGTTTCAGTCATTCAAGCCACTTCAAGTTTTTCAGTATTATTTGAGTGCAGTGAACTCAATTTAATTACAGTGGGGGGGGATTCACAAAGAGTGGACTGCAGCTGGAGTCAGTGCTTCAAGAACCACCACACACAGACGTATGGGTTTCAGCTGTCGCATTCCCTGTGTCCAGCCACTCGTGAACAAGAGACTGCGTCAGAAGCGTCTCACCTGGGCTAAAGACAAAAAGGACTGGACTCCTGCTGAGTGGTCCAAAGTTATGTTCTCTGATGAAATTAAATTTTGCATTTCCTTTGGAAATCAAGGTCCCAGAGTCTGGAGGAAGAGAGGAGTGGAACAGAATCCACCTTGCTTGAAGTCCAATGTAAAGTTTCCACAGTCAGTGATGGGTTGGGGTGCCATGCCATCTGCTGGTGTTGGTCCACTGTGTTGCAAGGTCTACCAGTAAGTCTTCATGCCATGCCGCATTGCTGCAGTAATTCAGGCAAAAGGAGCCCCAACTAAATATTGAGTGCTGTACATGCTCATACTTTTCATGTTCATACTTTTCAGTTGGCCAACATTTCTAAAAATCCTTTTTTTTTAATTGGTCTTAAGAAATATTCAAATTTTCGGAGATACTGAATTTGGGATTTTCATTAGTTGTCAGTTTTAATCATCACAATTAAATGAAATAAACATGTCTGTGTGTAATGAATGAATATAATATCCAAGTTTCACTTTTTGAATGGAATAACTGAAATCAACTTTTTGATGATATTTTAATTATATGACCAGCACCTGTATCAGATTTGGGATTTCCCTCTATTACTTCCCCTGGTGGAGAACGGGAATAATTTCCCCATAGATTCAGCGGTGTCAGTACGTCTGTAATCTCAGGTATGTGGATGGGTGTAAAGTAGCCTGGTTAAAACCAGACCATTCTCAGTTGTAACTGAGTTATGGTCTGGCAAAGCGTCATAGACAAATCATTTCCAGAGGGGCGTCACCAACGGACGTCGCGGGTAGACCTAAAACCAATCAGAGCGCTGAAGGAGATGACGTATGAAGAGCGGCGGCCGGCGGAGAAACATCTCCGAGTGTTGTTCTTTGCTCGGTTTTTAACAAAAAGAAAACGTTCAAATCGCTTAAAACAGACGCGATCGCTGATTCGAACGAGTGATGTTCGACGGCGGCATCCATCTTTGTAATGTAGGCTACAAAATCTGCTTCAAAATCCCAGCACTGTCGTCCTCGTGTAAAGCCCGGCCCAACGTTTCTGATTGGTGCCTCGATTTCGACGGATTGGAAATGGGCTTCAATGAGCTCTTTGCCAGACTAACTTTCAGAGCAAATCTAAATTTGCCGGAAGTTGTCTGGGTTTTCCCAGGCTAGGTGAAAATAGCTCTGAAAATGAAACCAATGAAAAAAAAAGCATATCCTGGAATTGTTCACGTGATTCTGCTACATCCTCCGAAAGTTTCGTTCAACCACAGAGGAAACCACTGGAGCTCCGAGCATCACTTTGAGCCTAGAGTAACTCATGATCTCCTGTTTTAATGTTACAACAAATTCACAACTTGTTTAACACAAACAATGACAACTTGACCGCTGTTAGAGAATATTTGCCAGATAATTAGCATCAGTTTTTCACGAGTGTCTGTAACTTAGCCAACAGTTTTATTGTCACTCTTGCCTGTCTTCAAAACTGAGAGCTCAATGGCAAGTCGTTTTAGCTTAAATTGTACCTAGTCTTAGTCGTCGTAATTGCATTTTTACTAGTAAAAATTACATTTAGAGTGCTCTTTAATGCAATTATTTCTAGTGAAAACTGATTTAGAGAGCTCTCTAATTGAATTGTTACTAGTAAGAAACATTTTAACAGAACTCTGTTAAAGAGTACAATTAACAGTAAATCTGTTGCCAGTATTTTACTGTAAAAAATCTGGTAAGGTCTAACAGTGTATTCATGTTATAAAGTCGAATCCCTCAATCCAGTATACCTGAAGCTATTGTGAAGCAAAGACAAGAAACAACCGGGTTTCACACATACAAAATCCATGTGATGTTCACTGATAAATGCACTGTAAAAATCCACCTATTTACACTTAAAAAAATATTTGATAATAGAGAACTCTATTATCTATTCATGTTATAAAGTGCCATACTGATTTTATTCAATTTCGTGAAAGTAATACGAATGGATATTCTTGCATTATCTATTTTGTTGCGGCTGCTGCCAGAGGCACCATGAGGTTTTACTTCAACAAACAAAACTTGTCACTCTGTCCCACTACTAAAAAGCAACAGTTCACATTTTATTTAGAGTAAACAAAATGCAGAACATTATCCAAAGTGAACTACAAGCCATATTAAATTGTTTAAGTCAAATATTCACTGTAGCCGTAAAAAAATAAACATTCGTTTTTACAGTAAAAAAACAGCAGCTGAGGATACTAGAGTTTTCCCATCAAAAATTACCGTCAGATTTCACAGACTTAACTTAAAATTTACATTAATAAACAGTATTTCATCATCTGACAAATGGTTGATTTACTGACCTATTGATATATTAATGTCTGTTTTGTACCATTGTAATTTACTGGTAACCCACAATCACAGTGATGACCAGTCACATGATCCATCAAAGCTCACCACAACCAGCTTTATCACATGAGAGATAATACTAACACATAGAAGCTGAAGTCTTATTCAAAGAAACATTAAACACCATCATGGTAACACACATGAAATTTTAAAAATGCAATAAACATGAAATGTTACATAAAACCCTAATATACATAACTGATTAGAAAAAACTAAGAAAACTATGAAGAAACATAGTTATTTCAACAAAACTACATCAAATGTGAAGTGTCAAGCAGGGAATTATGGGAATGTCAATTTACGGTTTTTCATTGTAAATTATACGAGTTGTTCTTTTTCACTTTCAAAAACTGTACATTTAACGGTATTTTACAGTAAAATTACATTAAATGTACCATTAGATCTATCACAATTATTTACCGTATATAAGGAAACTTTCTGTTAACCAGTTAACAGTTTTTCACTGTAGCATTTTTAGCATCTGTAGCATCTTGTTAAAATCACTATCATTTTTTACAGATAACAAAAGTAAACAGTGTGAACAGACGATCTCTTACCTGAAGGTGCAGGTCCTGTCGCCATCTTTACAGTAACAATCCACAAAATGGCTTCGAAGAACAGAAAATAAATGCAATTCACATCATAAAAAATATCTTAATATATTGTTTCAATGGTTTATATTGTCAACATATTTGCAAAAAACATATCACTAGGAGCTGAGCTGCTGTTCAGGCGTCATCCAGCTTTAGTGTCACTTTCGTTTAGCTTCTGCTTGTTGCAATTTCACCACCTTCCTGTTTTTTCCCCTGTAGTGAATTGTTCTTTCTCTGTCAAATCTTTGATTTGTAGTTGAGAGCAAAAATAACCAGTTATGGCATTCGGCACAAATGAACCGAGAATACACCTGTTTGTGTTTGTTTAATAAACGTAATTAATTTTGTCAGTAATAATCTTCCACAGACGCTGAACAGTTTGATAAAGCCTGCATGAAAGCGTCTCGAAGTGAGTCAATCGTCTGAAACCCATTCTCCGAGAAGCGAACCAGAACCGCATTTACACATTCTTGTAAATCTGTGTAACCTTTAGTATTCATATTCTCCCTAAATGACTAATATTTCCACCACACATCGTCTTGAGGCTCGATGGTATTTTTGTCCAGGTTCAGATAATAGTTTTTAAAAGAAAAACCCTCTGAGCCTTATACGAATAACCCCATTTAATGCTTTCATTTTGCTTTGTTTTATAATAATGCTTTGTTTTAATAACAAAGTACAGAATACCACGAGCAGTTGAAGCTCTCGTTTATACCCTTCAGAAGTCACAGGCTTTCCCCTGAGCACAAAGCATTTGCATCACATTTAACGACATCAGCATTTGGCAAGACGGCTGCACCGCACACAGTCAGTTTGAGCTGACCTTTATCTTCTCCCAGGGAGTTTAAAATGGAAGTACACATTAAAGTGTCACATGACAACAATCCCAAAGGTCAATGAACTTCACATACTTCCTTGATCTTGAGTTTTGTGCTCATTGTGGTTATCAATGTAACCCTAACAAGTTACAAGTTGCAAGTTTATTGCACATATTATAAAAAAGTTTTGAATATGTTTGATGCAATATAATTCAAATGATTTTGATTTTGAAAATTGTATTATCTGCATATTTTGCAGACTCAAATCTCAGTTTTCCAATATATTAAATCAGCTTTTTTCCCACTGCTGACCAGCGCATGAATATTAGATTCAAAAAAGCACGACAATCAATTTTGAGTTTAAAAACAACAAGAAACATGCAGTATTTATCTGATTAGTTAGCTAACCACATTGCAAAAAATGATTAAAATTAATAAAACATTAAAAAAAGCAACTTGGTTTCCACTGTTTGCTACTGCACAGTTCAGGAAGCTTCTTTTTGTAAGGCTTTTTAAACTGAACACAGTGTCACACCAGAGATCTCTCTGCTCTGCTCTTTTCTTCACATCTGTGACTGTAAATGTCTCGTATGGAGGAATCAGCACCTCTTTCTCACCAGGAAACTTTGAATAGTTTGTAATTTCAGCACCTTCACAAGTGTAGATTTCAAAGCAAGATTTAGTTCCAAACCCTTGTGCTACTGAACGATCAAGAGAGGATGAAGCAAACTGGCCAAAACGCACTTCTTTGCCCTTAACATCCTTTTGGTTATCAAATACGACGTTAGTAGCACGGTAAGTATTGTAGCATTTAGTTTGTGTTTTCTTCAGAATCTGTATCGCTTCTGTTAACCAAAAGTGAAGTGAATACCATGAATATGTCCCGTCCTTATATTTTTGTTTATCAGTACGAACAGCATCATTGAATTTCTGATATAGAGTACAAGCTGAGTTAGTGTACGCATAAATGGCAACTGAATGATTCTTTGACAAATGATCTCCTGGTGTTTTGTGATTCTTTTCAGCATCTGTCCAAACTTTTGCAAAATCAGAGTAAGTCATTTCCTTCTTCAGATATTCTGTCTGCACTCGATGCTCCATCTTCTTTAAACACCCGTCAAATTGGTCATCAACTGAATTCAGTGCCATATCCAGTAGAATCTGTCCTTCAACAGCAGTTCTGTGATCCTGCAGCAACAGGACATATAATGATCAGTCATCAGTATTCATGTCTGTAATATTCACACTCAAACACAAGCTCACCTGTCCTAGAACGGCTGAAATGAGAAGAAGAGCTTCAATGATGAGCAGCATCTTCAGTCCAATCCCTCAGATGATCCAGTAGATCTGAAGCTATTGCGAAGCAAAGACAAGAAACAACCGGGTTTCACACATACAAAATCCATGTGATGTTCACTGATATATGCACTGTAAACATCCACCTATTTACACTTAAATACAGTTGGTGCCTGATTTTTTAATTATAATCAACTTGGCAGTGTAATATAGTCAGGCCTTTGATTGCACTTTATTTTACAGTACATGACCTTGTGTACTAACTGTATTTTTCGAAGAAAGTACTGGGTAATGTACGGGTTAAGGTTAGGTTTAGAGGAAGGTTCAGGGTTAGTACACAGCAAAATCCAGTTAAATGAACTCTGTTCAGAGTAGCCTACATCTGGGCCTACTCTAAAGAGTGATTAATTAAATTAAAGTGATGATTGAGCATTGATTGATTGTTGAGCATTAGTGATGAACACCTGCTGTAAACAAGCAGAATCACTGAAGGACAGAGGAACACACAAACAGAAAATAGAGAAACACAAAAACTACAACCATATATTTTTTTTGTCCTGAGAAAACTTTTTATTTCTGATCTCTCTGTATCATCACAATCAGCTTTTATAAAAAAAAAAAAAACAGATTTTTATGTGTTACTTCCAAGGACGTATTGATTTTGCTGTTAAGTGTCACGGGCCCACCGGTGGGCCCAAATCCATTACATTTTTAAAACAGTAATATCCTATACTAAACCTAAACTAATCTTGACAAACTATATATAATTCGAAAGCTTACAGTCTCTAGTTTCCATATTCCATATCCGTGTTTGATTTTCAAAATAAATTACAGAGGAGCCGTAATTTATCAATTTGCAACAAGAATATTTTCATACTCCTAAGGCGTGTTCAGACCTTTATTTTGAAATAGTGATGAACATTAAAACTCATGAAAGAATGGTAGAAACCTCAGTTTGTTTAATAGCATCCATTCAATTATTTTAGAAAAAAAAGGTCTGAATTTTTTTCAAATATAAAGAAAAAAATTATAGATTCACCATTTGTGATGTGGCAGGAAACGCACATACTTGTTCTTTTTATGTGTTTCTTAGAGGTTGAATTCATATCAAAATCTACCAAACTTCTCATATTACTTCTGAATAGGATCTCTACTTCATAAATTGTATGAAAATTGTGGAAATAATGGTTCATATCACTCAAAACACATATGGAAATGGAGGCGCCCTTATATGGGCAGTAATGGAGTCTGGTTGTGCCCTAGTGAAAAAGTTTGGTACTGCGCCCAAACACAATCTTACTGAAAGCTCATTTTTTGAGATATCACCTAAAATTTGAAACACAACTTGTTCAGATTTTTGGCTTTGATTTTTGTGTAGATTTAGAGTCGCCCAGGTTTTGAAAATATATATATTATATAAAATATGAATAATATTTTTTTTACATTGTACATTTTCTTGTACAACTTTTTTTCTGTTTCACTTTCTTAATTTATTTCACTTCTACAAAAATCTAATGCAAAATGTCTTCTTTAAAACGAGACCAATCTTACGTCTATATTCCAAAGTATTCTTGAATTACAACCATTTAAGTTCGAAATGTGTATTGTCATGTATATTCAAAAAAAAGGGAGGGGGGGGGGGTGACAGTTAACAGGTTTTTAAGGCCATTGCTGTGTATTTTGCAGTCAGTAAAGCTGCATGTGTTCTGCAAACCAGCACTCTGTAAATACCAATTAAACAACAATTTTATTACAATTTTTCATGGGGAGTGTTAAACTGACGGAAACAGGTTTAAAACGAAAGCATGGTTTTCAATTAGCCCATTATAAGCCCATAATAAAAAGGAATAAGTCTTTCACTCTTTTTTTTAGAGTACAGTGATTAAATGTATTACAACAACAATTATGGGCAGAGTGGGGCAAAACACACACCTTAAGAAAATGTGACATTACTGTGAAACAAAACATAAATGTGACTAGAATTGCCATCCCAGCTTTGAGTGACTATGGCAGGAGTTATTCACCAAATATTAAAATTGCTCAGCCTTCATAATTTATTAGTATTTTGACTAAAAATATTTATGTACAAAGGGGGCGTACCCCCAATTGAGATTTCTACACTAGGTCTATATGGGGTTGATAATTGATGTATTTGTTCACCACTATCACCAAGACAAACAGAAAACCCTAAATAAACATTAAACTTAGCATATTTATGTAGTGAAATATATTCAATAAATGCATTAAAAGCCACTGGGTCACCTAACCAACTTCCATCAGTGAGCTAACTGTGCTAGCAAGCTAGCAACAGTGCCTAGCATAAATGAACACACCCATGCTAAAGTTGACTAAAAACAGGAATAAAAAATCATCTTTCGGAAATTTATCTTAATGCCTTAATTTTAAAAAAGAGGAAAAATCCATCCTTTAAGGACACCAATTTTCTTTGTAAATAAATAATGTATCGTAAATAAATAAATGTTAGTCAGGACACCCCATTGTTAAATCCCCATAGAGGCAGCAGATTTTCATTTTTAAAGGCCAGTTATTTCATGGATCCAGGAAACTATGCATCCTGATAAAGTTCCCTTGACCTCTGGAATTGAAATATTGCACACCTTCACCATATAGAGATCTGCATGGGGGACTTTTCATAAGATCATCTCTCAATGCAATTCATACCAGCCATTAGCCTAACTGAAATAACACCATGCCAATCTCTCAATTATTAAATATTAATAATTCTATCCTGGAAGAGCCAACATGTGGTGAGATCTGGTATTTACCTCATTGCCTGAATTGCCCCTATTAAGGTGGCCTTTTGCTGTCAGGTCAGGTTTATTACACTTGGCTAGTTGGCTATACCAGTTAAATCTAAGACCACGTTCACACAAAGCCGGGTATTTAGAGAAACGAATATCCCCCTCCGTTTTCAATAATAACATCGTGCACACAACCCGCATAAATACACCGCCATCATAACTATGCCAAACCTATGGGCGGCAGTGTAGAGAGGAGGATAAAGCCATGCAAGCCAATCAGAATCCTCAGAATCGACAAGAGAACCTAAAACCCCGTTTCTGCAGTCGACACGGCAACACATAAGAAATCTCCACTTTGGCCGGAGTTTTTAGAAATAATCGTTTTCTGTGATAAAAACAGGGTTTTCGTGTAAATGAGAGGCTAAACCGCAGGGAAATATCTGCGTCTTCCCTTCGTGTGAACGGGGCCTAAAGGATGTCCCTTAACACCATATACAACAATGACAATCATTTACTCAAAGCATCTTTCATGTTTACCATCCGGTGAAAGCTTCCTGGATTCCTACTTGTCTTTATAAAATCAAAATTTATTTGTACAAAAGAGAAATATACTTGGTTACACACACACACAAAAAAAAAATAAAAGGATATAGATTATGATTCTTCAGCTGGTCCTGGAGAATGGATGCACAAAGAGTAACTTACTTCTAAGCAGTTCAATCAAGCAATCTTGAGATCATCAGGTTATAAAGCAGCAGCAGGCAGCGTTGAGCAGGAGAGAATCCACTCTCTCTAGAGATGCACACCCAAAAACACATCTTTACTGAGGTATATAGCCTTCCCAAAAACCACATACATTGTTCCGGTTTCGGTTGCTTTAGGTTTTTTCCAGAAGAACTGGGGAGAACACAGTCTTGCGACATTAACATTAATTTTGCGATTTGTACTCCGGCATAAATGCAGATAGACAGTTCTTGTGTGTCCCTCTGGCAAGCTGTTTCCTTCCCTTGTGCTTCGGAGGGTTTCTACATGTGTGCGTATGTCTGAGTGTATTTGGAGGTACATTTAATTCAGTATTCAAATATTCCACATTTTCAGTGCATGTCTGGTTGAGCAGTGTTGCCAACTCCTCAGTAAAGAAAGTAGCTATTGTCGTGGCAGATTTAAAGTCTTCGGTTCAGGTCTCAAATAAATCTTTCAGAGTCGAAGTTCCAGGTCTCAGAAGAATTAACTTTATTGAACAATTCAACAAAGATGCATCTGGCCATCTCATTTTCAATGGTCGAACTTCAGGTTTTATACCTTTTCTTATCACTAGGTAGCCAATCAGCTGTCTAGCTCAGGTCACATGATTCCCTGCACCTGCAGTGTTCTAGTGCCATCCATCATTTTAATTTAACGTTTTAGTAGTTTATCAACTACCTCTACACATCTTGTCTCAGAGCTTGTTAGGTACTTTTCCATCCTCACAGACCCCTTGACCTAATTTAGCCTGATTTATCCTGATTTAACCTGGTTTCTCAATACAGACTTTTACAGGAGGCAAAGGAAAATCTCCAACACCACATTACTCCGAGCTGCCCCCGTCTCAGTTTAAATGCTCCAAAGTAGGACGGATTCTGTTTGGTGGCCAATGTTTCAATGTTTAGCATTTATTAGCTGGAAAAATATTGTTGTAAAAGTGATTCCAATGGCCCTGCCCATACAAAAATGTAATATATGGCCATACATATATTTGACCTATCTGTGAACACAATATATGCCTGCAACATATATGAACATTTATGTGAAGAAAATATTTGAGTTCATCCATATATGAAACCATATATCTGCATATATTACAGTACATTATTGGTTTCTTGCATATATGGACAACATTAAGTATAAATATGTGACATACATATTTGTTTTCCACATATTTAATAAATGTATGTAAACACATGCATGTGATACTGATCTGATGCATTATAAAAGCTGTGGCATATGGTTATGGTACTTTTGTGGATGTATTTGTCAAAAATGACCTAATATATGGATCCCTAATATAAGTGAAAGTATGTACTATGGAAATAAGAACATGTATGCATGTATACATATTTATGTGCATAGACAGGAAAATATATGGCACTTACATGAAAACGGCCATTTTGCTATATTTTGAAATATATGTTTCATATATGTCTATGTGTTTTATATATATTAGTTTTGCATATATTCTCATATAGGCAGCAGACATACACGGGCACTGACATTATATATTACATTTACATATATTACATTTCTGTATGGGTGTTTACACCTGATCACTTCATACTTATCTGATTTATCAAAACCATGCCATTTACACTTGGTCACATAACTGTGATATTTAATCACCATGCTAAATGCAAATTTAATGAAGTTCACGTCACCAAAAGCAACAAATATGAACTGCATTTTATTGATTTTTTAACATATTTTAAAGTCAAAGACCGCAAAAGGAGAGAGCAGTGGCAACAGCAGTGTAAGATAGATAAGATGATACAATTGTTCGGAGGAGTAAAATTGACGTATATGGCTTCAACCATAGATATCCATAATAAAGGCTAGATGTCTCTTCCGCGCTGCTGGCCAATTGAGGTCGACGTCCGCACCTGGCGGCCATCTTGTCACAGGCAGCTCGCTCACTCGTAACATTGTTTTATGGTGCATGTACTTTTTAAATAACCATAACTTTCTCAATTTTCTACCGATTTTCAAACGGTTTGGTTCGTTATAAACGTCAGAGATGTAGTTATGACACTACACACTTATGAATAATTATGTATTAATTAGTAAACATCCAGTATTATAGCCACATTAATAACGTTAGTAAGAAACCAAACCGTTTGTAAATCTGTCAAGATTTCAGCGAGATTAGAGTATTTGTGTTCTCACCTAACATCAGGTACTACAGAGCCTGGCAGAAAGCTAGCCTGTGACAAGATGGCCGCCGGTGATGACGATAGAGACTCCGCCGTAAGACATCTAGCCTTTATTATGGATATCTATGGCTTCAACAACCAGATGCATTTACAGTTGTTCAGTTTTGACTGGAATGCGTCTGGGCCAGGGCCGTGCAAAGGTTGGTGTCCCGGTGGCTAGAGCCAATACTGCACAATCCCACTCCTGCCGATCGACCGTCCTGCACAGTTCATCTCCAACCCTATCAAACGCCTTCAATGTTCAAGTGATCCTGGAGACCTTCATTGGTTGCTTCAGGTGTGTTTGATTAGGGTTGGAGATGTTGGACTCTTGACCCTTGACTTATAACAATAGTTTCTCTCTGGCTGCAGTAACTGAGTTTATAAAACATTTTTTATGGCAGGAAAAAGCCTAGAGGAAGATGATCAGGTGTTTTTGGCTGGTGTTATGATGCCATAATCATCCTGGACATGTCTGATGTCTGTGAATAAGCTTAGAATGTATGGGTATTTCATATTTATCATATATCTGTGAATCTACACCATGAAATCCAGCAACATTTCTGTAATCAGTTCTTCTGAAGAACATTGAAATCATATAATACATTTAAACATTTTGAACTTATGCTTGAGTCAGACACATTTTTGACATCTCTGTGTTTCTATAAGACAGTGTAGCTTTTTCTTTGGCTGTGGATGAAGTGTTAAAACATTTATCATTGTAACTCAATGCTATAGTTTTACAGTGTTGGGAACGTAACGCTTTTGAAACAGGATTAAACTCTGAATGAGATTAGTGAATGAACAGACTATATGATGATTTTGGCAATAATCAATATAACAAACTGCATTCACAAACCATGTGTGTATGAACATTCATGAATAAAAATATGGAGTTGAAGCAGCAAAAGAAACACTAATGTTAATAAGTCAAGGGTCAGCATCTCAACTAAAGCAAACACTGATCTCTATAATGGTAACTTCAAGCCAAACATTTTCAATTAAACATCTCAACAACATCTTCTATAGCTGTATGACAGATATAAAGTAATACTGGATAATAATAAGTGTAATAATGTGTGATGGCTGGAAGTCAGTTGTAGATCTTGTGTAACTAATGCTCAACAATCACTGACATATTCACTGAATTATCTGCAACACTGTCAATGTTACTTTTTACTCTTTGTAGTGTGGATTTTCCTGTGGCGTTGAAAGGGTTAACAGTGTAAGATTAAAAGACACACCCACAAAATGTATTTTAACAGTAATAAACTGTAAGTTATAAAACAGGAATATACTGGCAACACTCGATGTTCATCAGGTCTCTGTGCAGTTCTGCTGTGGAAAATGAGGAAGAGATCCTGGATTATATCTGATGTTCACAAGTACATCATGATTCTGTTCACACGTGGAGAAGAACTGGAGGATCTGGACGAGACCATTCCCAGCCAGCACAGCCATATGGCCCCACATGGGTTTGCCCAGATGAACTGAACACTGCTCAGTGTGCACACTACAGGCTGTTAAATGTAACACATATCAGTGTTGGAGTTAATGAGATAATTAAGTGATTGAATAATGATTGAGCATTATTGAAGAACACCTGCTGTTATAAGCAGAATCACTGAAGGAAAGAGAAACACAAGAGCTACTTCCAGCCACAGCCTTGGATGAAATCAACTGAAGATAAAATACACGAAATCTCTCAAGATCTTATTAAACAACTCCACAAACAGCATCACCAGCTTCACTTATTACTAACCAGACTGACTTTATTTCTGTCACGTCTACAGAAGATCTTATTGAGAATTAACAGAGGTTAAGATGTTGATGATTTATTGAAAATAATAGTTTGATTTGATGTCAAGGGCTGCACAGATGCTGAGGATTTTGTTCATTTTGTGTGCAAGTTGATATCTGCAGTCTGGGAGATTATCTTTAACACTTTGAGCTTCTGATAACTCTTTCCACATGTATTACATCCTCATCAGACAACCGAGTGAACGCTGCAGAACAAGGTGAACCCTTCTCTCAAACAGCAGATCTCTTATGGTAAAGCCTCTGGAATTGGATAGACCTAAAACCAATCAGATCGATCATCATCGTGTAAAGCCCGCCTCCGCGCTTGTGATTGGTGCCTCAACTTGCAAAGTTTGGAAATGAGCTTGAATGGGCTCTTCGCCAGACTAACCTGCAGAGCAAATCTAAATTTGCCGGAAGTTCGTGTTGGTTTTCCCAGGCTAACTGAGTCCTGGTGTCCACTACAGAGTACATAGCATAATATATGAATAAAATATTATTTTTAAAAAATTTATTTTTTGAAACATTTTTTCTTATGCTCTAAACCAGTGGATCCCAAACCTGTCCTGGCGCCCCACCAACACTGCACGTTTTCTTTGTCTCCATCAAACACGCCTGATTCAACTCATCAGCTCATTATCACATGACAGAATTAATAAAGTTTATTGAACAAACTCTTGCTGATTGTCGGTTGTAAGTGTTCTCTGAATGTCTCATGATCATTCTTGCTCTCAGCTACCTGTCAAAGACCTTTAGTACACTGCACTAAAAAATAGTAAGGAGAATAACGTGCAGGAATAGGAAAAATAACAGGAAGATGATGTCACTGCACAGGGAGGAAGAGAACAATGAAACTCAAGCTGAACAACAAGACGTGTTTAATGCATATATGATGGCGTTATAAACCAATGCAAATATACATTGAGATTGTTTTTACAATGTGAATCGCATTTGTTTCCTGTGAAGTGTTTTCATGGACTTGTGATCGCTCAGATCCAGGCAAGATGGCGACGGGTCCAGCAGCTTCTGGTGAGAGTCCGTCCGTTACACTGTGTGTACATTAGCTATGTGTGTGTGTGTGTGTGTGTGTGTGTGTGTGTGTGTGTGTGTGTGTGTGTGTGTGTGTGTGTGTGTGTGTGTGTGTGTGTGTGTGTGTGTGTGTGTGTGTGTGTGTGTGTGAAGAGGGAAAACGAGTGAGATCAAGCAGTTTTTGTGTTTGTAGTGCACAAGAAAGTAGTTTTAAAATCATGATCAGTAGCAAGGCCACAAACCGATATAAAATTGTTTGTAGCAGCTCAAAATGTAATACGTATTACGTGATTGTGCTTTTTCAATTGACTGGTGTTTTTACACAACTGTTTCAGCTCCTGTTAAATAATAAGGTGGTTCCTAGATCAAGGAAATGATCAAATATTGTTGCGGTACCGAAAATATCTAATGCTACTCAGTTAAAGGATTTCAGGCCAATAGCTCTCACATTTATTTTGGGTAAGTGTATGGAAAGAGTGTTAACTATGCATATTAAGACTGATGTTAATAAATATTTAGACGTGCAGTTTATTTAGACGCCACTTTAACCCTATGCAATATAGTGTCCGAACATATTCAACAGATCACAAATTATGCTAGAATTTTATTTATAGATTTTAGTTCAGCATTTAATTCAATTAAGATAGATGTTCTTTTACAGAGATTACTTGATTTAGGGGTGAATGGCTTCATCTGGTGGATTAGAGACTTTTTTTTTAATCGTCCACAAAGAGTTCTCGTTAATGGTAATTAACAACTTTAGGTAAGACAAAGACAACTGAATGAGATATATTTATTAAAAGTTAAACAAAGTCATTTGTGCCACTCCCATTCAAATTTCAAATGCTGAGAAGATATGAATATAGGGGTGGATATGTAGGCTATGGTACATGGGAATGTTATTGTTTTATCTTATTTATTTTTTATGTATATCTTTATGTTTGTGTTGGTGTCCTTGTGTGTGGTGTATAGTGAAGCCAAAAACAAATTTCCACTTGTGGACAATAAAGGAACTAAACTTATTGTTTTAATAAAATTTTCATAATGTAATTATTTTTTTTAAAAATGTAATAAAATCTTGAATCAAGTCAAGTCACCTTTATTTATACAGCGCTTTTTACAATACAGATTGAAAGCAGCTTTACAGAGATAACAGGAAACAATGCAATAAAGTTTATCATAATGCCAATGCACTTGAATCTGGAAAAGCTCATCAGGAAACACTATACTGGGAGAAAGAAAGTGTGAAGTCCAAAGAAGAAACATGAAGCTGAAGTTTGTGATGAAGTAACTCAGATCGGAGAGAAGCAGGTGTGTGTGATTAATTCTCCAGATCTACTGAATCCAGATCTGTCCGTTCCTCTAGAGAGGAACCCAAAATGAGGAAGAGATCTGGGCGATATATCGCACGATATTGTTATGCGCATCTCGTCAGTAAAGCCGGTTCCTTGATTAGTAGTAAATCACCTTCAGCTGCTTTCAGATGGAGTGACATTTACTACAAAGAGCAGTAGTTCACTGACAAGCTGAGCCATATCGCATTAATATTGAGGACATATCGCCAGCGATATGTAATGCGATATGGCTCAGCTTGTCAGTGAACTACGGCTCTTTGTACACAGCAAAAACTCCAGTGTTAAATTAACACACCTGGAATATGAGTCCACACTCAAGAGTGTTAAAGTTAATGAGATAATTAAGTGATTAATTGAGTGATGATTGAGCATTATTGAAGACACCTGAAGAATCACTGAAGGAGAAAATCTCAAATTGTAAGTCACCGTTATGGAGATCAGTGTTTGCTTTAGTTGGGCTCTTGACCCTTTTACTTTTAATAATAGATCATAATTGGCTGCTGTACTTGAGATCTATTTGCCAGATGAACAAAGCACAAAGTCATGTAAAGTCGATGGTTATTTTATGATAATCAGCTTTTTGAACTTTGTGATTTTGATTTCTGTTTAATTGAACCAATGCAACTGTAATTCTGAATAATTATTCAGAATTTAAGCTACAATTGAAGAATTTTCTTAAAATTATCTTGTTAAAAATATAAGAACATTCCTGTTTTAAGGCACACACAGAAATCAAGATGCAGTCAATGCATCTCAACAATGGTGACGAGCACAATATTCAATTAGGAAGAGTAAATTACTTAGAAAATTCAGATCATAATTTATTTATACCGCAATGCATGATGGGAGCCATTAATGTGTTGTGATTGGTGGCAGCCACTGCAACATGCTTCATTATTGTCACCATTGTTGAGATTCACAGGCTGATTATTGATGTGTGTGTTACAAAACAATTTCATTTGAAAGTATTTTAATTAGATCAATATTTATTAATTGTTTTGAAATATAAGAGATATTAATAATCTCATATTATATTTCGAAGTTATGGCCAATAAATTAAACAATTATAACTCAATAAGATTCAGTTTGCAGATCACGGCATGCTCATATCAGAGCTTGATCAACATTATCAGTTCATACTTTTCTTTGTTCATTTGACTATTGTAACATCGTAATAGCAAATGAAATTAAAGGTAATAGGCTAAGGGTCAAGACACCAACTAAAGCAAACACTCATCTCCATAACGGTGGCTTACAATCTATAATTTTCTCCTTCAGTGATTCTGCTTTAGGTGTCTTCAATAATGCTCAATCATTATTCAATCACTTAATTATCTCATTAACTCCAACACTGATATGTGTTACATTTAACAGCCTGTAGTGTGCACACTGAGCAGTGTTCAGTTCATCTGGGCAAACCCATGTGGGCCCCACATGACTGTGCTGGCTGGGATATTAATTAAGGGCATCTACAAATGCATTAAATGTAAATGTAACACTGATCATAAATGCAGTTGGATTTGAATTCACAGCACATGTATGTGATTTGATGTTTCTGTTGTAGTTTCAGGAGAGTCTGCAGCTGAAGATCCAGATGAGACGGATGTGATTTCAGAGAGGAAAGACCAGATCAGGCTGGTTCTGCTGGGTAAAACTGGATCTGGGAAAAGTGCCACTGGAAACACCATCATCGGCAGAAACGTGTTTGAATCCTCCACAATCTCTCAGACGAAACAGTGCAGTTTAGAGACTATGGTAAGGTTAGGTAAAGAGATCTCCGTGATCGACACACCTGGACTTTATGATACTGAACTCAGCGAGAAGGAAGTTATAAACGAAATGGTTAAATGTGTAACGTTTGCTTCTCCTGGACCGCACACTTTCATTATTGTGATTAAAGTAGGTCGTTTCACTGAGGAGAGTAAAAAAACAGTGGAGAAACTCAAAGAAGCATTTGGAGAACACATACTAAAATACACCATGATCCTCTTTACTTACAAAGATCAGCTGGAGAAAGAAAATAAAACCATTGAGCAGTTTCTAGAAGAAAGTAATCCAGATCTTAAAAAACTTGTAGAGTTGTGGAAACCAGTTCTTCTGTCTGGACAACAACTCTGCCAGTTTCCCACAGATCAAAGATCTGATCAGTAAAATAGAGAAGATAGTGGAAGAAAATGGAGGGACACATTTCACCAATGACATGTTTAATGAAACAGAGAAACACATTCAGGATATTCAGAGAAGGAACCTGTGTGAAAAAGTGAAGCAATACAAACAGGAGCACAAAATAGCCAATCCAATAGAATGGAAAAAAATACACTGTCGATTGGCAGATGAGTGTCGACGTGACGCTCTGAAGTTCATTGTTGCTGAAAAATGCGTAATCGCTGTTGCTCTTCTATCGAAGAGAGCGTCAAATCATATTCCTGGTGGTGGTCCTCTGGAGGTTGTAATCAGGGCCATGGGGAAAATAATAAAACAGAATATGTGTGTAATTCATTGAGAAAACTCCATAATCATCAAATATACAAGCTTATTGGAGCTCCAGCAAACTGTTGAGCATTTTTCATGAAGTTATTTAAAATGTTGTATAGAATTTTGTGTTGAATTGTTTTCTTTATTGATAGCTTTTGATAAGGCTAATGTATTTTACACATTCCATGTACCAAATGTATGGAAGCTATTGTGCCATGGAATGAAAAATAAAAAAATTACAACTTTTTATCTAACTCGCAAATCAGACTTTTTTTTCTCAGAATTGTGGTTCCCACGCTTCTTGAATTTCAGACAAATGGATTCAAGGCCTGGAAAGTCCTTGAAAACAAATAGCCTACAGGTCCTTAAAAGTGCTTGAATTAAATTTAAAATAAATGTTTAGTAGAAAGCGCATATAGGAAATTTCTTGAAATGGCAGTCAAAGAGAGAATGAAACAGCGCTAATGATTGGGAAATGGGGTAGTGGCAAAAAAACTTGATGCGCAGCCCCGCATGAGCCAGAGTAATTATCAGGCGCAATGCCAAGGAAGTGCAAATTGAATTATTTTTGGCTCAGTATCGATCTATATAAGAACTGGTTACTGAAAGTCCCAGCAGATGTACATTTAGCAAGAAGAACATCAAATTGGATACCATGGGGGAGTCGGTACTGAAAGTCACACAAAATGCAGAGCTTCAAACAGTCAGGCAAATGGTAAATATAATCTCATACAGTTTATTATATGTCGTATTTAACTATAGGGATATTGTTATTATTATTATTTTTAATGTATTTATTTTAAGAATGACTATATTAGTTAGTTTAGTGAGTACATTAGTCTGTCTGTGGATACAATGAAATGCAAGCCGGATCCCAGCTAACAGACTTTTGTTATAAGAACGTTCTCCAAATAGTCAGTGTTGGTTCTGGGAACGTGAAAAATGTCCAGTTTTCTTGACGTTAGAGGAGAGTGTTTTAAAAGGTATAAAGTTCCTCAAACGTTCTTTCAACATAATTTTTTTTAAAAATTCAACATTATAGGAACGTTGATTTCTAACATTTCAAGAACATAAAAATGTCCAGTTTCCTGAATGTTACTAGAACGTTAGTTAAAGGTTAGTGTGACGTTCCTGAAACATTCATCTTTCGAAAGAGTATAAGAACACAAACTAAAACTCTTCAGAAACAGCCTTAGATGAACTGAAGATAAAAGACATTCACTTTCTCAAGATCTGATTAAACAACTCCACAAACAGCATTACCAGCTTCACTTATTACTAACCAGACTGACTTTATTTCTGTCACGTCTACAGAAGATCTTATAGAGAATTAACAGAGGTTTAGATGTTGATGTTTTATTGCATATGTTTAGTTTGAGGTCACCATCATGGAGATCAGTGTGTGCTTTAGTTGGACTCTTGACTTTCTTTAAATTGATGTTTAATCAGCAATTGCAGGTGTTTATGGAGAATTCTGCATATTTCTTAACTTCAGCTGATGCAGGGAATGTAGTAAACGCAACAGTGTATCGCCAGCCTAGCTTTCAAAACACAACACTGGATTTAGACTTTTAAAATGTAGTCTACTGTAAAGGAATACCAATGCTTTATGTTTAATATAAAATATAATACTAATCACAAAAATATTTAAAAATCTGTTGCATTTCGCAGGTGGTTTAAGACTGGATTTCAATTTTTAAAAATGTACTGTAAGGGGAAAGTAATATTTGTTTGTTTTAAAAGCTATTACAACTATGAGCTCAAGATTTTACATTATGAACATTTTATTACAAAAATAATGTAATACTTCACGAGTTCACACTTACATATAATTTTGAGGGAGTAAGATTTAATGCGTATTTGGCGTGCTGTCCGGAGGGAGGGCTCCGAGCTCGGAATTCAGCCCGAACCCAGAGTACTCCCCCCAATAGGCTAAAGAGCAGAGGACAGCCGCCGGTCTAAAGACCCCCAAAGAGTGCCGAGATTGGCGGGCTGGCATCTCGAGAAGGGGCCTGGATGCTTGATCGGGAGGCCCGTGATGGTGGTTCACTGCCTGGACTGACGGCCCCTGTTTGTCTGCGAACGAGGAGTGGTTGTAGTGTACTTGTCCAGGAGGTTTTCACACTGCATCCGCTGTGAGACCAAATGCTCGCTGGATGGAAAGAGGAAAACTAAAAAGAGAAAAGTGAGTGCTTGCCCAGGAGATTTTCTCACACTGCATCCGCTGTAAGACCAAATGCTCGCTGGATGAAAGGGAAAACGTGAGTGCTCTACCGGGAACGTTCTCGCTCCGTCCGCTGTGAGACCAATGCTCGCTGTACAGAAAGAGGAAATTGAAAGAGGAAAAATGAGTGCTTGCTGCAGGAGATTTTCTCACACTGCATCCGCTGTGAGACCAAATGCTCGCTGGATGAAAGAGAAAACGTAAGTGCTCTACTGGGAAAGTTCTCACTCTGTCCGCTTTGAGACCAATGTTGGCTTTGATGGATTTTTTTTTTTTTTTTTTTTACTACTCACTCGATGAGGGTTTGGTGGGCTTTTTTAATGTGGAACCGGTTGGTCCTGATATAGCTTTGGAAAGCATCGGAGGACCATCTCCCAAGGGCTTGAATCTGCTGTTGGGAGAGGCCTTTTTGGGCTGCTGAAGTTGCTGCCCCGATGCGGAATGAGTGACTTGAAAAATTCTTTGCTGGAATGCCTGACTGTTGGAGAACAGATTTGAGGTGTTTCTGGAACCAAAAACGTGTCACAGGTTTTTTAGATTCGTCTAAAAACAGGGGTTCCAGAGGAGATTTAGCCTGGGAACTTCTCCATTGTAGATATGCCAGAATTGACTGGTATGGTTGGATTTGCGAAGCAAGGTTAAAAATGTAGATAAAATGACCTTTTTTGGTTTGGTCAGTCTTTCTTTGTTTAATCAAATATGAAATGGTTTTGTCGTCAATTACTGATAAGTCTGAGATGGTGGGGTGGATTTTTGGGTTGAATTTGGAAGTGATGGCGAGTTCCGAGCATCTAAGAAAACCAAAAAAGGCTAGGATAAACATAGCATCAAGTGTGCGAGCGGAACTGAGGGGCTGGTAGCCTGTGCGGAGGGCGTGAATACATTTGGTGAGAATGTCTAGCGTTATGGGTTGTCTGGCATCGGGGCGGGTGGGCTGGGATCTTTGAATCCCTTTAATCAGGAGGGAGGTTTTTGAATTGTTTATCTCTGCGAAAGGAGCGCCGTACATCAATTTATGGAAAAACTGGATGCCGCTCAAATAACCTTTGATGGACCCGACTTGTAGGCCCTTAATGATATTAAGGTAGGAGATAAAAGAGGTGATTGAAAGAAGAGAAAAATCAGGGAAAGGCAAGTTATAAGAGACATGGAATGTTTTATAACATCTCCAAGCAGTAACGTAGGATTGAAGGGTCCTGGGAGATACTGCTTGGAGGATACTGTCGAGTGATGCGTCAAGCAGGGGTTTTAACGGGTGGGTTACGGGAATATTAGTTCTAAATAGCGAGGAACTGGAGTTGGGAATTGATCCGCCTCTGGAGCCAGCATCCTGAATTTCTGAGAGGATCTGAGCGCGGATGGATTGAGAAACTGGTGGGGGTTCCATAGCAACTGCGTTGGGCGACACGGGCATCGGAGTGGCTGTGAAAGGAGAATATGGTGATTTAGTTTGTATGATAGAGCTGGGAAGGGTATAATCCGGGGCTGCGAATGTCAGCGGTGCCCTTGTGATTGGATGACCTGCTGTAAATTGAGAAGAAAAGTTAGTCGGAGGAAGTGAGGGATGATAGAAAGCAGTGTGAGCTTGGGCTGCGAGCGGAGGCGGGCCTGCGCTTGTTTGAGTTATTTGTGCTGTAGGCCACTGGAAGTGGGTGGGGTTGTAACCTGGTTGGGTAGAACTGTTGACATTGTTGGGTCTGTGATGCTAGCGGCGATAGCTTCGCGCTAGTGTCTGGAACTGGAGCTGGAGGCCACTGAAAAGGAAAAGGGTTATGTACAGCAGGGGAATAGAACTGAGCGGCTGCGGGGAGGCCGCTGGGCCCGGCTGTACGTGGTGCTGCGGTGGCGGAAGCAGAGGTGGAGGGCTGGGCCTCTTCAAAAAGGTGGTAGTGGACCTGCCGTGATAAAAACTGGAGCGCGGCCCTGGCTCGCTGAGGGCCTGTTGCTGCGGCGGCTTGATGGGCGAAGCGAGCTGCGTCCTGTGCAGGGAGACGAGGGTGGTGACTGGGCAGGCGAATATTGAGCCCTGCGGGCTTTGCTCTGCCTGTGGGTCGTCTTAGGAGTGGACTTTAAGGAGACATACAAATCATACAGCTCCGCTTTATTCATGTTCCTTGAAGCTTGTAAATCGGAGTTACCCAGTGCTTGCGTCAATCCAGCTACAGTCCATTTCCCGATGGGTGGGATCGTTGGGACGGCCGAGCGCTAGGAGGAAGCTGGGGAAGAAGATGGAAGTCTTGCCGGGGGCGGCGAAGACTGGTCATGGCGTCTTGATGAGCGCCGGGCTGATCGGGCCGGTGTGCGGCCGCGACGAGAGGCCGGGGGCTCAAGTGCACAGACCGGCGTAGGAGGGATGACCGTGGGATCGACGGAGTGAGAAGATGCATCCCTGGTGATTTCTTCGTCGGAAGAGGAGCTCGTAGGAGATATAGTTGCAAGTAGCTGAGCAAAGATGCAAATACTAAATGCTGCAAACTGTCGATGGATCGAGGTAAGACTGCTGAGTCTATATGTACCCTCTTATCATTGATTGCTGATCGCTGTCCACTCGTGTTAATTATCTGAACGTGCTCCTCCCGAACTTAGTTAATAAAACTTCATTTATTACATTATGTGCAGTTTTCACATTTCGAGCTGCTACAAATTTATTTTCTTGTGCACTAAATACTGCAGAAACTGCTTGATCTCACTCGTTCTCCCTCTTCTCTCTCTCACACTCAAACACACACACACACAACTTCAATGTGAATCTCTCCCACTAAAGTTACAGTTCATGTATCAGCAGAGGCATTTATTAATTATTTTTTTTATAAACAAGGCCCAGTTCGAAGCCGGATTTGCTAATCGTTTAGTTCTCAAGGATGGAGCAGTCCCAACACTAAAGGTTAACGGTCTTGCGTTGGAACCGCAGGCGGTGAGTAGAACTGCTTCAAATATCTGTGTGTCTATCGGCGTGTAACTTAAGCACAGCAAGAAGGCTAAACAACATGATCACGTATAGTTAATGTATCTATGGAGCATGGAATGTATGGTGTGTGTTTGTTTAAATACATTTGTTTAGTAGGTGTCTGTTTGTTTATTGTAAAAGCAAATCATGTCTTCATAAACCACGAGTAGAGACACACACACACAGACGCTCTCAACGTAAAAGCTTCGCGCGCTCTTGATTATGTAGCTCCGCCCACACGGCACGCCTCCACCCGCTCGGCTTTTTCCGGAAAGACTCGGTACAGCCTATCTTTCTTTTATAAATATAATAAAACTAAAGACTTTTTGGAGATATTATGGATGCAATATTACTCTATAGGTACTCAAGATTAACATGAGATTGACTGAAACTGAGTGTTTCACCCCCCCTTTAATATTTTTTTTAGTACAGTCTACAAAAGGTCCTAGACTTGTAGTTGAGAGCAAGAATGATCACAAGACATTTAGCACAAATGACCCGAGAATCAGCAAGAGTTTGTTCAATAAACTTTATTAATTCTGTCAGTAATAATCTCCCACAGATGCTGAACAGACTTATTCCACTAACAGTCACATGATCAGATCGATTAAGCCAGTATGAAAGCGTCTCGATGGTCTGAAACTGAAGTGAATCAGCACAGAACCGCATTCACACTGACATCAGTTTGATTCAAGGTTAAAGAGTTTCTCTGGCAGTGCAGCTCTGATCTGAGGTCAGATCATCAACGCTCGTCCGTTTCACATGGGCTTAATAGACAAATATTTAATCAATAATAGTTTCTAAAGAAAGCAGAAAGACATTAATCACCAACTAGACTATAAAGTATCTCCAAATAAAGCATTTATATTTAATCTAAACAAAAGGATTTCATATGCGTGGAAACTTCAACAATTTCTGACTTAATATTATCAAAACGTATCAAGTTTGTGTTACATATCGAAATAATCTGCCACTGCAGTGTTCAAAATACCTTAATCTGAGACACAAACCCACTTTGACCCTGCCCACTATACATGACCCCGCCCACTATACATGACCCCGCCCACTATGTCTACCCTTGCACTTAGACCACTCCCACTCACTCTTAACTCTCCCACTGATGACTCCACCCACTATACATGACCACACCCACTCTCTGTACCCTGGCAAAGAAGACTCCGCCCACTATTAACTCTCCCACAATACATGACCACACCCACTCTGTCTACCCTGACAAAGACTCCGCCCACTTATACCACTCCCACTCACTATTTACTCTCCCACTGATGACTCCACCCACTATACATGACCACGCCCACTCAGTCTACCCTGGCAAAGACTCCACCCATTTATACCACTCCCACTCACTATTTACTCTCCTACTGATGACTCCACCCACGATACATGACCACGCCCACTCGGTCTACCCTGGCAAAAAAGACTCCACCCACTTAGACCACTCCCACTAATGACTCCACCCACTATACATGACCACACACACTTTGTCTACCCTTACAGGCATGACCCCACCCAATCAGATAACCCCTCTCACTCCATTAATCTGACTCCGCCCACTAATGTGACCCCTCCCCCTTAACCCCAGTACAGAGCTACAGCACTTAACCACACACACACACACACACTACCAGCAGCGGATCTAACGCAGAGCCTCCTCAACCGAACAGAGTTAAACACAGAAGTGTTCAGAGACTCGTTGTGAAACCTGTAAACCTGTCGCGGCCCGTGAGAGATCAGCACAGGCTCCCTGATTAGTGTGAGCTCCTCCCGCCTCTATAACTCGCTGCGAGAGCGAGAGATGCGCGGGCCTTTGCGGATCTCTTTCCTCTTCTCCTCCTTCCTCCTCCTCTTCTCTTCCTCACGCAGAATCTTCTGGAAGGCTTCGGCCGTGTGCAGCACCTGAAACACACACACACACACACATTAGTGCAACACATTTGTACTGTAGTTCACACATGAAAAAACATGTACACTGTAGATCAATAAATCAATCTGTAGCTAAACACAATGAAGGCTTATTGATTGATAATTTTACAGGAAAAGATATACAAGAGTGTTTAAACTGGAACACAATCTGAGTTAATCTTGAGTGATGAACACCTGAAGCTCTACTGACACCTACTGGCTCCATCTACACACTACAGCCCATCCATTACACTGAGCTGGTCCAGTTCATATTTCAATATTAATGAATAAAGTGCATTAAAACTCATTTTAGATTGATTAGTTAGATTGTTATCAATTTCATTTCTGATTTAAAAAAAAAAAAATCAAAACTGATTTTTTCAATTATTTCAAATTGTTTTTTTTTAAGGTTAGATATTTTTATAAATGTAATTTGTAACGGATATATAAAAAGTATATATTTTTTTCAAATATTTGAGTAAATTGAGAATGACTTTTTTAGAATTTAAAAAATATATTTAAAAATGTTTAAGTTTTTGATTAACTGTCTAGATCTTTAAATCAAGTAAGTTTAGACTGCGCATGTTTTAACATATTTGGGTAAATTGAGAAATTTATAGATTTTTTAAAATAGAAAAAAAAATTTTAGCTCCAAATTAACTGCAAAATAAAATATAATTTTTAAAAAGTTGTGATTAACTGGTTTGATTTTATTATAATTTAATTTAAAACGAGCAAGTTCAGACTATGTTTTCAAATATTTGATTAAATTGACAATTCAATTGTAGGATAAAAAAAAAAAGATTCAGTGTTTGATTAGATGGTGTTACTAATTTAAATAAAGTTTAAATTTGTAAATGTTTTCAAATATTATAAAATAAGTTTTTAGAATTTTTCTAAAAATGAAAATTGCTGAAATGAAAGAGTACAATTTGAACCATTAATGAATTGCTCTACAAAATGTAAACTGATAAAGGAAATCATTAGTATTAAATGTGAGGCTCACGTCGTCTCGTTCAGTGCGGTACGGGTTGAGGAAGTCAGCAGATTTCTCGGTGATGCCCAGTTCCTGTGACATCTGAAGCACACACACACACACACACGTAAAGCCGATGAACCCCTCAGCAGAGTGAGTGCTATTTCCCATGATGCCGAGCGCTGACCAGCGTGAGCACGTGCTGATGCGCTCCTCCGCTGAAGACGCCGGTCTGGTTGCAGAAGCGCAGGCCCCAGCGCAGCAGAGCGCTCCAGTCCGCGTGACGCTCGTAGTAATGATGGACGATACGCGGGAACCGCAGAGCCACGTCCCCGAAGAACGCCGTGTTCTCCACCACGTGAGAGTACGCTACAAACACACACACACACACACACACACACACACACACACACACACACACACAACACACACACACACAACACGGTCAAATACTATTAGAAATAGGGCTGGGCCAAAAAATCGATTTTTCGATTAATCGTTTTTAAAATGTTCTTAAATTCTTTTTAAAATGTTCTTAAATTCTTAAAGGCCACGAATCGATTTTTCCCATATTCAGGGCTCTAATTTCGGCGTGTTATTGTGCATTTGAATCATTCCCGCAGGTCTCCCACTTATAAAGCGGGAAATTCCCGCAAACATTGATTCCCTTTAGCATGTAGATGTCTGCAGAGAGAGGGACGCGGCGCCGCTGGACACTCACGCTGGCTGTGACGTTGCGTCTCGGAGAGCGTTTTTAGAATCTGTGTGGATTCATTTACTCATTTTATTATGATTAACTGGTTTGATATTATTATAATATCAAATATCTGCTTCTCTTACCTCCCTAAAAAGGTTTAGTCCGGTCTTAAGTATTTATTAATAATTTATTGGCTCCATCCAACTGAATAATTAATAAATACTTCAGACCGGACCAGTTGAGGAGTTGAGGCGGCAGTGCCTGAAGTTAACCATGAACTCGGTGGAAGATGGGGATTTATTTAATAATATTACCAGTTCCATATCATCTTTATTAAAAAATAAGACACTAAATGGTTAAATTTGACTACATTCTTGACAATTTCTAAATGTTTACTTTTTGATGTATGAATTATAACAGACTGATGGGAAAAAAAAACATTATTTTGCTGTTATTTTTTTATTTATTATTGGTTTCATTATTATTGAACAATTTCTAATAGTTTTTATTAGTTGTAATTTTTACATGAACATTTACCTTTTAAAATAAAAGTTTTCCAACCACACCCCATCTCTGTTCTGTGTTCAGGGGCCGAGTCCTCTAGCCACGGCCCCGTTTACACGCATTCATCATCAGATCAGACAGTTCCTGTGTGTAGAAACTGATACAAGTCCATCTATGATGAAATGAAACCGTATATTGATGATATAATAATGTGTGTGAGTTTGAGCTGATTTGGGGACTGATACTGACACAAGTTCAGCTTGTGTTTGATCGAGGACAGATCTCCATTATCTTCTGAAACGAGCCATTGAAGAATCGTGTTTTTCCTGTTTATTTCTGAGCGGCATGAAGCGCTACACAAATAAATGAGATGATTTCAGAGAGTGTGTGTGTTTTGAGTGCTCACACATCAGTGTAAGGTCTTGTGAAGAGCTCTCAGACGCCTGACATGAAGAAGTCGAGTGTAATATGAGTAAGAGTCTCTTCACCTTCTTTCAGTTTGTCGTCGAGTGGAAACGGATCGTCCGGCTGCATGTTAGCAGCGATAAGAACAGCTCTGGAGTCCTCCAGCACCTGCACACACACACACACACACACACACACACACACACACACACACACACACACACACACACACACACACACACACACACACACACACACACACAGAGAGATCAGAAAGTCTTCATCAGACTGAGGCTCTCACACACACACACACACACACACACACACACACACACACACACAGAGAGATCAGACACTCTTCATCAGACTGAGGCTCTCTCTCTCACACACACACACACACACAAAGAGATCAGACGCTCTTCATCAGACTGAGGCTCTCTCTCTCTCACACACACACACACACACACACACACACACACACACACACACACACACAGAGAGAGAGATCAGACACTCTTCATCAGACTGAGGCTCTCTCTCTCTCACACACACACACACACACACACACACACACAGAGAGAGATCAGACGCTCTTCATCAGACTGACGCTCTCATACACACACACACACACACACAGAGAGAGATCAGACGTTCTTCATCAGACTGAGGTTCTCACACACACACACACACACACACACACACACAGAGAGAGAGATCAGACGCTCTTCATCAGACTGACGCTCTCATACACACACACACACACACACACACACACACACACACACACACACACACACACAGAGAGAGAGATCAGACACTCTTCATCAGACTGAGGCTCTCATACACACACACACACAGAGAGAGAGATCAGACACTCTTCATCAGACTGAGGCTCTCTCACACACACACACACACACACACACAAAGAGAGAGAGAGAGATCAGACACTCTTCATCAGACTGAGGGTCACACACACACACACACACAAACAGAGAGATCAGACGCTCTTCATCAGACTGAGGCTCTCTCTCTCTCTCACACACACACACACACAGATCAGACGCTCTTCATCAGACTGAGGTTCTCATACACACACACACACACACACACACACACACACAGAGATCAGACGCTCTTCATCAGACTGAGGTTCTCATACACACACACACACGATCAGACGCTCTTCATCAGACTGAGGCTCTCTCTCTCTCTCTCACACACACACACACACACACACAGAGAGAGAGAGATCAGACGCTCTTCGTCAGACTGAGGTTCTCACACACACACACACACACACACACACAGATCAGACGCTCTTCATCAGACTGAGGTTCTCTCACACACACACACACAGAGAGATCAGACACTCTTCATCAGACTGAGGCTCTCATACACACACACACACACACACACACAGAGAGAGAGAGATCAGACGCTCTTCATCAGACTGAGGTTCTCACACACACACACACACACACACACACACTCGATCAGACGCTCTTCATCAGACTGAGGCTCTCTCACACACACACACACACACTCGATCAGACGCTCTTCATCAGACTGAGGCTCTCACACACACACACACTCGATCAGACACTCTTCATCAGACTGAGGCTCTCACACACACACACTCGATCAGACACTCCTCATCAGACTGAGGCTCTCACACACACACACACTCGATCAGACGCTCTTCATCAGACTGAGGCTCTCTCACACACACACACACACACACACACACACACACACTCGATCAGACACTCCTCATCAGACTGAGGTTCTCACACACACACACACTCGATCAGACGCTCTTCATCAGACTGAGGCTCTCTCACACACACACACACACACACACACACACAAACACACTCGATCAGACACTCCTCATCAGACTGAGGTTCTCACACACACACACACTCGATCAGACGCTCTTCATCAGACTGAGGCTCTCTCACACACACACACACACACACACACACACACACACACACACTCGATCAGACACTCCTCATCAGACAGAGGTTCTCACACACACACACACTCGATCAGACGCTCTTCATCAGACTGAGGCTCTCTCACACACACACACACACACACACACACACACTCGATCAGACGCTCTTCATCAGACTGAGGCTCTCACACACACACACACTCGATCAGACACTCTTCATCAGACTGAGGCTCTCATACACACACACACACACACACACAAATCAGACACTCTTCATCAGACTGAGGCTCTCATACACACACACACACAGAGAGAGAGAGAGAGATCAGACGCTCTTCATCAGACTGAGGTTCTAACACACACACTCGATCAGACCCTCTTCATCAGACTGAGGCTCTCACACACACACACTCGATCAGACACTCTTCATCAGACTGAGGTTCTCACACACACTCTCGATCAGATGCTCTTCATCAGACTGAGGCACTCACACACACACACTCGATCAGACACTCTTCATCAGACTGAGGTTCTCACACACACACACTCGATCAGACGCTCTTCATCAGACTGAGGTTCTCACACACACACACACTCGATCAGACGCTCTTCATCAGACTGAGGCTCTCTCACACACACACACACTCGATCAGACACTCTTCATCAGACTGAGGCTCTCATACACACACACACACACACACAGAGAGAGAGATCAGACACTCTTCATCAGACTGAGGTTCTCACACACACTCTCGATCAGACGCTCTTCATCAGACTGAGGCTCTCACACACACACACTCGATCAGACACTCTTCATCAGACTGAGGTTCTCACACACACACACTCGATCAGACGCTCTTCATCAGACTGAGGTTCTCACACACACACACACTCGATCAGACGCTCTTCATCAGACTGAGGCTCTCTCTCACACACACACACACACACACACACACACACACACACACACACACAAACACACTCGATCAGACACTCCTCATCAGACTGAGGTTCTCACACACACACACACTCGATCAGACGCTCTTCATCAGACTGAGGCTCTCTCACACACACACACACACACACACACACACACACACACACTCGATCAGACACTCCACATCAGACTGAGGTTCTCACACACACACACACTCGATCAGACGCTCTTCATCAGACTGAGGCTCTCTCACACACACACACACACACACACACACACACTCGATCAGACGCTCTTCATCAGACTGAGGCTCTCACACACACACACACTCGATCAGACACTCTTCATCAGACTGAGGCTCTCATACACACACACACACACACACACAAATCAGACACTCTTCATCAGACTGAGGCTCTCATACACACACACACACAGAGAGAGAGAGAGAGATCAGACGCTCTTCATCAGACTGAGGTTCTAACACACACACTCGATCAGACCCTCTTCATCAGACTGAGGCTCTCACACACACACACTCGATCAGACACTCTTCATCAGACTGAGGTTCTCACACACACTCTCGATCAGATGCTCTTCATCAGACTGAGGCACTCACACACACACACTCGATCAGACACTCTTCATCAGACTGAGGTTCTCACACACACACACTCGATCAGACGCTCTTCATCAGACTGAGGTTCTCACACACACACACACTCGATCAGACGCTCTTCATCAGACTGAGGCTCTCTCACACACACACACACTCGATCAGACACTCTTCATCAGACTGAGGCTCTCATACACACACACACACACACACACAGAGAGAGAGATCAGACACTCTTCATCAGACTGAGGTTCTCACACACACTCTCGATCAGACGCTCTTCATCAGACTGAGGCTCTCACACACACACACTCGATCAGACACTCTTCATCAGACTGAGGTTCTCACACACACACACTCGATCAGACGCTCTTCATCAGACTGAGGTTCTCACACACACACACACTCGATCAGACGCTCTTCATCAGACTGAGGTTCTCACACACACACACACTCGATCAGACGCTCTTCATCAGACTGAGGCTCTCTCACACACACACACACACTCGATCAGACACTCTTCATCAGACTGAGGCTCTCATACACACACACACACACACACAGAGAGAGAGATCAGACGCTCTTCATCAGACTGAGGCTCTCACACACACACACTCGATCAGACACTCTTCATCAGACTGAGGTTCTCACACACACACACACACACACTCGATCAGACGCTCTTCATCAGACTGAGGTTCTCACACACACACACACACTCGATCAGACGCTCTTCATCAGACTGAGGCTCTCACACACACGCACTCGATCAGACACTCTTCATCAGACTGAGGTTCTCACACACACACACACACACACACACTCGATCAGACGTTCTTCATCAGACTGAGGTTCTCACACACACACTCGATCAGACACTCTTCATCAGACTGAGGTTCTCACACACACACACACACACACACACACACTCGATCAGACGCTCGTAATCAGACTGAGGCTCTCACACACATACAGAGAGAGAGAGATCAGACGCTCTTCATCAGACTGAGGTTCTCACACACACACACTCGATCAGACGCTCTTCATCAGACTGAGGCTCTCTCTCACACACACACACACTCGATCAGACGCTCTTCATCAGACTGAGGCTCTCACACACACACAGAGAGAGAGATCAGACGCTCTTCATCAGACTGAGCTTCTCACACACACACACACACACACACACACACACACACAGAGAGAGAGAGAGAGAGATCAGACAATCTTCATCAGACTGAGGTTCTCACACACACACACACACACACACACACACACACACACACACACAGAGAGAGATCAGACACTCTTCATCAGACTGAGGTTCTCACACACACACACACACACACACACACACACAGAGAGAGAGAGAGATCAGACACTCTTCATCAGACTGAGGTTCTCACACACACACTCGATCAGACGCTCTTCATCAGACTGAGGTTCTCATACACACACACACACACACACGATTGGACGCTCTTCATCAGACTGAGGCTCTCACACACACACACACACACAGAGAGAGAGAGAGATCAGACGCTCTTCATCAGACTGAGGTTCTCACACACACGCACACACACACAAACACAGAGAGAGAGAGATCAGACGCTCTTCATCAGACTGAGGTTCTCACACACACACACACACAGAGAATCAGACGTTCTTCATCAGATTGAGGCTCAGACACACACACAGAGATCAGACGTTCTTCATCAGACTGAGGCGCGCTCTCACACACACACACACACACACAGAGAATCAGACGTTCTTCATCAGATTGAGGCTCAGACACACACACAGAGATCAGACGTTCTTCATCAGAATGAGGCTCACACACACACACAGAGATCAGACGTTCTTCATCAGACTGAGGCGCTCACACACACACACACACACACACCTTGAAGAGGCCCTTCAGCATGATGTCGATGATCTTGTACTGCTGGTTGACGTCGTTGAGCTCCACTAGGTTCTTCAGCGCGTTCAGCTGATCTTTCCTCTTGGTCTCGAACAGACGCTTATCTGAGGGCGACGTTCAGGATAACAAACCACACACACTCACTCTCTCACACACACACACACACACACACTCTGGTGTGTGTGAGGAGGATACAGATCTCCAGGTTGGAGTCGTGTCTGTGTCTCGGTGTGTCCGAGTCGGAGCCGAGGGCCGCCGGAGCCGCCAGCAGCAGCAGAGCGCAAACACTCAACATGACCACTAGAGGGAAACACACACACACACACACACACACACACACACTGCCTGCAAACACACACAACAGAACAATCACAGAAATAGTGAGATATAAACTCTGAATTGTGAGATATAAACTTGGTAGAGAAAAAAGTCAAAATTGTGATAAATTAGTCAATTGCGTGAAAAACTCAAAATAGTGAGATTTAAACAGAATTGTGAGGGGAAAAAATCAGCAGAAACAAGCTTTCATACTGTACAGTTACAGAACATCGATGTGCCGGACTATATTGTTTTCGCCATTAAATTTTGACTTTTCTCGCAATTCCGGGTTTAAATCCCACAATTCTGAGAAGAAAAGTTAGAATTGCGAGAAAAATGGATGCAATTGTCTTCTATAAATTTTAACTATTTATTCTTACAATTCAGAGTTTATATCACATTGAACTGTTAGATATGAACTCAAAATAAGAATCAGAATTGCGATATCTAAACGAGATTGAAAAAGAGTCACATTTGTGAATTATTACTTTGTAATTGTGAGAGAAAAAAACTCAAAAGCAAGATAAAAAAAAGGTAAGATATAAACTTGGAATTGCAAGAAAAAAGGCTAAATTGTGAGATATTAACTCCAATTGTGATAAAACAGTCCGAATTGCAAGATTTACACTCAGAATTGTGCGGAGAAAGTCAAAATTTTTAAGATATTAAATCTGAATTGCAAGAAAAAAAAAGTGAATTGCGAGAAAAAAAAGGAAAAATTGTGAGATTTAAACTCAGAATTGTGAAGGGGAAAACAATCAGCAGAAACAAGCGTTCAAGACAAAATATTACATAAAATAAAAATAATTTAATCAATAATTAAAATCGCATAAATAAACATCACAAATTCAAATGCTCAACACAATGGTCATAAATTTAACCTTCCAATAAATAAATAAATATGTGATTTCAAATGAATAGTGTTTTGATGATGTTTTAAATTAGCAAAGTTCATTAAAGCTCATTTATTGCTGCATCATCAAATAATTTCTAATGAACGTGGATTAGATCCATTTAACATTCAGCAGGCCAACATAAATACATAAACACAACAGAACAAAGTGACATAAACGGTGCTTTTTATGGTTGGTACAAATACAATAAACTAATGTAAAATATCACTGCATATTCCTCACTGTATACATTAAAAACATATTAATCCTTATTAAAATTACTTAAGTTATTTAGTCATGAGTAGTGGCTGATTTTATTTGAATGTGTGCGAAATTCTCACAGTGAGTAAAACTGAGTTTTCTTGCGCTTAAATATATTTTAATTCGTAAGGCTTCACTTCGTACAGATTTAATTACATTTTGGCAGGTGTTTAATTATCTTACCCAGAAAGCATTGGATTATGCAACAGATATTATACAGCATTACGCAGTTCATTAATGAACAATGGTTTGTTATATCGGCCTATGTTCATGCTATAGCCGATGGTTGTGAATTGATGGGAAAAAAAAAGTCAGCAGGTGCATCTCGAATGATTTTGTCCATATAATGAAGGTCAATGGGGTCCAAAGTTGTCTGATCAGAATATCTTCTTCAGCGTTCAGCAGAAGAGTCGCCGGAAATGACGAGGAATGACCCATTTCTGGGTTATGCATTCCTTAAATAAATGACTTGACTAGAAGCTTCAAGGCAAAATCCTTGTGTGTGTGTGTGTGTGTGTGTAATTATACCAGGAGATAAATCTCGTTCTGATAATTGTTATATACACACACGGATCAAACTGTCTGAAGTGTGTATTTGTGTTTGTTGTTTAGACGTGATCATCCAGCATCCACTTCAGACTGACTGTTTAATATTTCATGTGTTATTAATATATTAATATGCGTTTGCTCAGAACTAAAACCACAGCTTTAGTTCTACTTCCTGTCCTGAGACACAGCGCTCAAACCAGACTAGTTATTAATCAATAACCACTTTGATACAACAAATATCATAATTATGAATAGTATTATTTCACTATTATTAATAGTAAAAATATACTTTTTATTTTGCAGTCAGTCAGACAATGAAACCCTCATAGCCGCAAGGGTTAACCAGTCCAGCTAGTTATTCGTGTCAACTAGCTAGTGTCTAATATCATAGAAATAATTCATACAAAGGGGTTCCAGCATCATAATTCACATGGACATACCGCAGAACTGAATGATTAGCATATTAATTCACCCTGGTATTCAAACAGCACCATCATGGTATTACTCTGGTATTTGATCCACCAACATTACCATTAGCATGTGAACTGGGATTAATGTGCAATATATGAGATACAGTGTATGTAGATCACGACAGTTACAGTGTATTCGCATCTCTACATCACGCCGCGTCATTCTATCAGTGCAGATGTTGTTGCAGTGGTGATCGCGTGCGTGATGCGGATCGCACTCACCTTCAACGCGAAGCGCGCGCGATCATCGGGGAAACGCGTCGATCCTCCGCCGATTCAAACACTCGTGTTTCGATGCGAGCGTCGCGTGCGATCGGGTCATTCACATGCCGCGCGCGCGTCCTCCAGTCCGCTGATGCCACGCGATTTCCGCACGGAGCGATTAGAGCGACGCACCGCACGCGCGCTGACGTCAGCCTCGCGTCATCACGATCGATCATCGATAGTATTTGATAGGCTTTAATTCTTCAGACGCGGCAGATGAAAACTGATCAATACTGATATTCATCAACACATGACACAGATTACAACAGAAACATCTATGAAATAATTTAATATGATTACAAAATGAATCAATAACCAGTGTTGCTACAATTAACTCACAAAATATAAAACGAGTAGTTATTTTTAACAATAATAATGAATATTAATCAATAACCATTTTTGTTACAACATAAATGATAAAATCAGTAACTGATTGTCATTAATGTTAATAAGCATATGAAAATATTTCAGTAGAAAATCTTTTCAGTAGAAAAAGAAGTACAACTTTGCAGAGGTGTTATTGTGTGTGTGTGTTGTGTGTGTTGTGTGTATCAGAGGTCCTGAGCGCCGGCTGTGAGGTCCGACAGACAGACAGAGACCCGTCCAACCCGACTGACACACTCTGTGTTAAGAACACACACGGGTCAGAGGAATGTGTGTGTGTGTGTGTGTGTGTGTGTGTGTGTGTGTGTGTGTGTGTGTGTGTGTGAAGGATACAGCATGTGTCTGTTCGAGGCATCAGAGGGAGGAAGAGGTAGAAGAGACTCCAGTAAAGCGTCCATCCTCATCCTCAGATCATCAGGAGGAGCAACAGCACAACACTGCACACACACACACACACACACACACACACACACACACGCGCACGCACGCACGCACACGCACGCACGCACGCACACACGCACACACACACACACACACCAATGACAATTTTACTGTTTTTCTGATCAAATAAATATAATATAAAAAAAAGAATTGGATCAGAATAATGAGTGTGTGTGTGTTGCAGACCTGTGTGAGCATCGTGCTCAGTGTGTGTTTGCTGTGGTCAGTGAGGTCCGTCACTCCTCGTCTCTCCACCTCCTCACACACCGACTCAACTTCTGACTTCCAGTGCGAGATGCTGCCGCTGAAACGCACCAGCTGCACACACACACACACGTGGATCAGTCAGCAGAACATACGTGTGTGTGTGTGTGTGTGTGTGTGTGTGTGTGTGTGTGTGTGTGTGTGTGTGTGAGGTACCAGTGTGAGCAGCTGCAGTGCAGCAGGTCTCAGGCTCCCGTCACACGACAGTAAAGAAAAGAGCAGGAAACGGGTCCAGGGCTGATGAACCACCGTGTGCTGCACTACACACACACACACACACACACACACACACACACACACACACACACACACATTTCTCCATATAAAGCAGCCATATTCAGTCTCTATATTTCCCTCACAGCACAAGGAATAATGCACAATATTATACATGTAAATATAGACAGCAGAAGGAGTTTGTAAATGTCGAGTTTTTGCCCAGCAGGTGAAACACACACAGATGTGTTTTCCGGTCACCAATAATACATTTCTGCCACAGTATCATCTCGGTTATCGCCGTAACACTCGTTTCCTGAATGACTGACACTGATCCCCATTGAGAGGTAAGAGACGGACATGGACTGACGTAGATCGAATGCTTGGTCTTGCAGACTTTATGTAAAGGGGCCGCAAAGCAAACAAGCACGTTGATCGTTATTTGCGCAGACTGACCACAAGTAGATTATAAGTTAACCTCATGGAATCTTTTAAATGTGAAAGTAAGAAATTGATCGATGGAAAGAACTTAATTATAATGACATGTTTGCTAACGAAATAAACCAATTAAAAGCGTGAGGCTTTTGTGTTCATGGTTAAGTGCTAGTCTCATTCAACAAGCAGTTTACAGGAGACGTTTACCAGCATTGGTCTTTCCTTAACATTCATTTAGCCTACGTTACAATAACTGTCCTGTTAGTGGAGCCTTAATGC
>CM060618.1:39457631-39477631 GCA_030578275.1 Meda fulgida
AAAAAAGTCACAACAAGATTACTAAAACTTTGAATAAAATTAACATTAAAAATGTAAAATAAATTACATTATTTTAATAAATAATATAATAATACCATGTAACAAATAAAATAGTAAAATGTAATATAGTATTATATACTAAAGTAACACTGGTTACAGCCAGCAATGACGGCACATCAGCGTGAACATTAACAACAATTATCGAGTGATATAATGTCATTATTTATTATGTTTAACACGTAACATTGAGTCCTGACCTGTGTGTGTGTGTGTGTGTGTGTGTGTGTCTGACCTGTGTGTGTGTGTGTGTGACCTGTGTGTGTGTGTGTGTGTGTCTGACCTGTGTGTGTGTGTGTGTGTGTCTGACCTGTGCGTGTGTGTGTGTGTGTGTGACCTGTGTGTGTGTGTGTGTGTGTCTGACCTGTGTGTGTGTGTGTGTGTGTGTCTGACCTGTGCGTGTGTGTGTGTGTGTGTCTGACCTGTGCGTGTGTGTGTGTGTGTGTGACCTGTGTGTGTGTGTGTGTGTGTCTGACCTGTGCGTGTGTGTGTGTGTGTGTGACCTGTGTGTGTGTGTGTGTGTGTCTGACCTGTGTGTGTGTGTGTGTGTGTGTCTGACCTGTGTGTGTGTGTGTGTGTGTGTCTGACCTGTGCGTGTGTGTGTGTGTGTGTGACCTGTGTGTGTGTGTGTGTGTGTCTGACCTGTGCGTGTGTGTGTGTGTGTGTGACCTGTGTGTGTGTGTGTGTGTGTGTCTGACCTGTGTGTGTGTGTGTGTGTGTGTGTGTGTGTGACCTGTGTGTGTGTGTGTGTGTGTGACCTGTGTGTGTGTGTGTGTGTGTGACCTGTGTGTGTGTGTGTGTGTGTGTCTGACCTGTGTGTGTGTGTGTGTCTGACCTGTGTGTGTGTGTGTGTGACCTGTGTGTGTGACCTGTGTGTGTGTGTGTGTGTGTGTGTGACCTGTGTGTGTGTGTGTGTCTGACCTGTGTGTGTGTGTGTGTGTGTCTGACCTGTGTGTGTGTCTGACCTGTGTGTGTGTGTGTGTGTGTCTGACCTGTGTGTGTGTGTGTGTGACCTGTGTGTGTGTGTGTGTGTGTCTGACCTGTGTGTGTGTGTGTGTGTGTGTGTGTCTGACCTGTGCGTGTGTGTGTGTGTGTGTGTGTGACCTGTGTGTGTGTGTCTCTGCAGGGCGTTCATGAGTGCCGATCGGATGTGATCGGAGAGATCAGTTGTCCTGCTGATGCTGACGCCGTCGACTGAACACAGGAACGATCGCAACACACCGACGGCTGACTGAGACGCTGCGTTCTCTGCATCACACGCCACGCCCTCAACACACACACACACAAACACACACACAGGAAACACTAAACTACATTTTCTGAGATTTGAACAGAGTTATGTGTGTTGATCATCATAGTAGATAATGTTAGTTTTAAATATAGGAGAAAAGTTGTTCATCTGAAGCTTTTGTGTTTGTGTGAGTGTGAGAGTGTGTGTGTGAGTGCGTGTGTGTGTGTGCGGGTGAGAGAGTGTACGTGCGTGTGAGAGTGTAAGAGCTTGTGTGAGTGTGATAGAGTGTGAGTGCGTGCTTGTGTGTGTGTGTGTGTGTGTGTGTGTGTGAGTGTGAGAGCATGTGTGTGCGTTAGGGATGGGCAAATGAAGCCTCATGAAGCACTGTGGTGTTCCCCTGATTGTTCCGGGAAAAGATTTGAGGCATCAAGAGTGTTGAAAACAGCGCCATCTTGTGGCAGGTCAAATTTATAGCAGCCATAAACCCGAGTGCGCAGCGCCGTTGTTTGATCTATTAAGCACAAATAAAAGCCTGACACTAACAGTGTGTGTGTGTGTCACCAACATGTTCAGCAGCGCTGCAGGGTGTGTGTGAGCGTGTTTAAGAGAGTGTGTGTGTGTCACCAGCATGTTCAGCAGCGCTGCAGGGTGTGTGTGAGCGTGTTTAAGAGAGTGTGTGTGTGTGTCACCAGCATGTTCAGCAGCGCTGCAGGGTGTGTGTGAGCGTGTTTAAGAGAGTGTGTGTGTGTGTCACCAGCATGTTCAGCAGCGCTGCAGGGTGTGTGTGAGCGTGTTTAAGAGAGTGTGTGTGTGTGTCACCAACATGTTCAGCAGCGCTGCAGGGTGTGTGTGAGCGTGTTTAAGAGAGTGTGTGTGTGTGTCACCAGCATGTTCAGCAGCGCTGCAGGGTGTGTGTGAGCGTGTTTAAGAGAGTGTGTGTGTCACCAGCATGTTCAGCAGCGCTGCAGGGTGTGTGTGTAGCAGCTCCAGCAGCTCCTGCTCCTCCTCTGGGCCGCGAGAGAGTCGTTCCGTCAGAGCCGGCGCGCCGAAACGCTCCGAGAGCTCGGGATACTGGAAGATGAGGCTCAGCACGCAGAGAGGAAGAGCGCGCGAGAAGAGCGCAGGACAGGAGGACAGGGCTTTACTGACCACGCTCACCGACACCTGCACACACACACACACACACACACACACACACACACACATGCTTCAGTCGCTGTTCACACTCAACCTCAGAGCTCTGAGGGGTTGCTAGGGTGTTGCTACGTGCTCATCAGACTGACAGACATAAACAGATGTTCATCACACGCAGTAAGTGTGTGTGTGTGTGTGTGTGTTGTGCGGTCACCATGTCCAGGCGAGGGCCGCTGTGTTGATTGACAGACAGCAGATAGAGGACTGAACTCAACACACACGCAGGAAGAACGTCGTCACACTGATCCTGAACACACACGATGAAGCGCAGAGCGCAGGAGAACACGGCCGAGTCACACAGAAACCTGTCACATGATCACAAAGGTTATCATCTCCATCACTCAATGACATCATCACTCTCTCACACACACACACACCTGTCTCCGTGCAGCAGCGAGAGGTGCAGCAGGTGGATGATGCAGAACTGCGTGCTCCTGAGGGATTGTGGGATATCAGGGAGAAGGGAGGGCCAGTCGGACACACTGCAGCACAGAGAGGGCAGAGACTCCTGCAGGACACGCTGCACATCTGCGCCACACACACACACACACACACACACACAGACACAGACACAGACACAGACACACACACACACACACACACACACACACACACACACACACACACACACACACACACACACACACACACACACACACACACACACACACACACACACACACACACACACACACACACACACACACACAACAGTGATCGTTACAAAAGTAGAACGTTCTTTTTAGGTGTACAGAATGTTAGGAGAGCGTTGTGTGTTTGCTGGGGAGAAACTAAAACTGAAATAAAAATGAATTACAAAAAAAAATATATATATATATATATATACATTTTTAAAAATACAAATAAAAAAAGACTATAAAGACAGCTAAAAAAGCACAAAAAATAATAAAAATGTCAGTAAAACTATACAGACCTATAAAAATAATAACAAAGACAAAACCACACAACAAAATTACTAAAAATGTCTCATTAAAATGAAAACAGAAAATTCTAAATTATATAAAAACTATATTATAAAATGTAAAATTACACACACACACACACACATACACAGACAGAGACACTCACACACGTCTAGACACACACACACACAGACACTCAAACACGTCTAGACACACACACACACACACACACACACACACACACACACACAAACGCGTTACCCTGCGTGTCTTCGTGGTTCCAGGTGTCAGTGTTTGAGATCAGACACATGCACAGGTTCAGGAGGAAATCACAGCAGGTCTGATTCAGAGACACGTTCCTGAAACACACACACACACACACACACACACACACACACACACACACACACACACATCATAAACACCAGCAGTTCAACACACTCACTATCTGTGTGTATGTGTGTGTCTCACCTGTTCCCTGAACACAGCTGGGCTTTACTGTCCACAGTGAGTCTGATGAATCCAGACGCAGCTGACACACACACACACACACACACAGAAAATGAGCAGTTCTGGTCATGTGACTGAATAACACGAGTCACGGATGAACACTGAATCAGAACCACTGGCAATGAGAATAAAGCAAAATGATTGTGAGAGTCCAATATAGGGCTGGACGATGTGGCCAGAACTTAAATCACGATATATTTCCTCATTTCGGTCGATCTTTTATATTGTTCATATTGATATCAGAATCATATCATAGCCTCAGAAAAACTGCCAAGAACGCCCACAACATGTCTGTACCTACAAACTTCCAAGTCTATGAATCCTCCTCATATAAAACTATATAATATTTTATAAAATAAAAAAGGTACAAATAAATGAATGTTCACCTTTTATTTGTATTTAGCCATTTAGCCTTCATCCAAACAAGAAATGTGAAATCACTGTCAAAAAACCATAAGACTCTCAACTTATTCATATTAATATCTTTCACTTTAAACTATAAAATATATTATTGAAACAAAAGTGCTTCATTGACAAATGCTGTAATGTATAGTGAAATATCGGAGATGTGTTTAAAAATCATATCACCGCTATTAAAAAAAGTTATATTGCGATATACATTCATATTGAATTATTGTCCAGCCCTAAAAGAAGCTCATGTCGGTTTTATCGAGCATCTGATTCAGAGAAGCCGTGACCTCTGACCTCTGGTCTTACCGAGCTTCTTGGAGAAGGAGGTCATGTGAGCGGGACACAGAGCGAACTGACGAGACAGAACCGAGAGGAAGAGCTGCAGCGTCTGTGGAGACGAGAGCCGCTCACACACGCCCTACACACACACACACACACACAGAGGTCAGTGTACCTGTAGAGCTCAGCATGTGTGTGTGTGTGTGTGTGTGTGTGAGACTCACAGTGAACGCAGGGATGCAGGTGGTGTCGCAGCAGTGCAGCAGAAACACACACACCGACTCCAGCGTCTCCTGCTGCTGCGCTGGAGCTGAACACACACCCTCCGTCAGAGCCGACTCACACACACACACCTCCAGCAACCTACACACACACACACACACACACCACAGGTGTGATTGGCAAAGGACAAAAAAAGCAGGAAAATATACGGTGCCTTTTGTCGAAAGCCCAGAATAAAGTACAAAACTATTATTTTGTGTAGATCCATGTCCGAGGCAGTTTAAAAATAAAAACAAATCAAAATAAAACATTTACCTAAAATTCATGAAATCGTAAAAATGTAGAATTAATAAATTATTTAAAAAAGGATTAAAAAAAATCACAAAAAATGTACAATTAAAATAAATAATTTTAAAATAAAAAACTGAAACTAAACATTCAATCATAAAAATGTAAAATTAAAGTATTCATTGTTTCTGTATTAAATTATTACATTGTTTAAACTCTAAATTGTAATATGGGCTCGTGCACTTTCTGTAAAGCTGCTTTGAAATGGTGTGTATTGTGAAAAGTGCTGTACAAATAAACGTGAATTGAAAATAAAAAACAATCAAATAAAATAAAATAAATGATAAAAAAAAAAAAATTCAACCATAAAAATGCACATCAGAGAACCATGAACATGGTTTATAAATAATTAAAATATCAACTTAAAATCTCAGAGGAACTTCAAGAAAAAAGTGTGAATGGTTAATCTCACACATGATGTCTGTTGTCAGAAAGTTTGAGCTCATCAGAGTGTGTGTGTGTGTGTGTGTGTGTGCGTGTGTGTGTGTGTGTGTGCGTGTGTGTGTGTGTGTGCGACTGACCTGCAAGCAGCATCGAAGCACGTGAGCGTTTGCATTAAAACTCCTGCTGCTGACACTGATTCTGAACCAGAGCTGATCTCCTGAACACACACACACACACACACGATCATGAGTGGATCAGACTGATCACATGACCACTGATCAGAACACACACACACTCACTCTGCACTTGGACATCACGGCCTCCACGACTCTCCTGACGTCTGAGAACTGAACCGGACTGGACTGGTGGTTCGGCCTGTGAAGACACACACACACACACACACGCACACACACACACGCACACACACACACGCACACACACACACGCACACACACACAAACACACACACACACACGAGCTGCCAGTGAGTGTTTGTTTTTACTCTACAGATGATATCTGTACATGAGTGGGTACATCAGTATCAGGTGTGTGTGTGTGTGTGTGTGTGTGTGTGACCTGAGCAGGACGTTGGCAGCTCGGACTGCACACATGGACACCTGCAGACAGGAAGTGGCCACGCCCTCCACGATGACATCACACACACCTGTGAACTCAGAGGCGGTCGGGAACAAGCGCACAGCTGCAGGCTGCCTGCACACACACACACACACACACACACACACACACACACACACACACACATAAAGGTGGGTAATCATAAAGGTAATTTAATCAGTGAAGTTACTAAATAATATTACATGTTTATTTCCAGGAAAGGCACGTTTGACAGAAAAGCCCTGAGCTTGAGTTGAGATGCAGATGAACTCATTTTTAACAACAACCCAAGTTGTATAGGGAACATTAAAATAATATTCTCGTTATTAAATGCAGCATTGTTCTCCAGTGGTGTCACACTGAACCGCCCGCAGCTTCAGTGGTCATTAAAGGAGCGCTCTTTACTTGCTCTCTGTGTGACTACTCGCAATTTGAAAAAGTTTTTTTTTTCATTACTGTGACTTTCCTACTTCATACTTCAGTACAAAAAGTGTATTTTTGTCTGACAAAAATGGAATTCTTGAGGATTTGATATTATATAATAGGGGTTTCATATCAAAATATAAATATAAAAGCAAAACGTGTGGAAAAAACTCTATTAGGGAGTAGAAATGGCTAATAAGTCTAAGTGCCCGTCTGCCGCCATCTACTGGTTATAGTGGTCATTTCATATCCACCTTATTCCTGACGGGTTTCCTGCGTTTTGAATTATGGGTGACACTTCCGGTTTTGGGAACTTCCATTCAAAAAGACTGAAACGAATCATTTCAAATCGTAAGGTTTCCTACAAATAAAGCTGATCCGTCAGTTTGACTTAATGAGGTGTCATTTCATGTTTTATTTAAGAATCACATGAGAATAACGTACCACTTGTTATTTTAACGTGGCATGTTATAACAAGAATATCTACGGCAAGAGCTCTTTTCAGTCGCTGCGTTCTTTTCCTCATGATTATTTTCTTTTTTCCTTTTGCATTCCGCTGTAATAGTATGAAAAAGCTCAACATATACTGCACATCTGTGGTCTGTTCTCCCGATTTAATTTACGATATATGCCATTCATAATTCACTGGAATGCACGAAGAATCTCTCTTTTTTTTCTCCCCAAATCCTTACGTCTCTTTCCAGGTTTGTTTTCACAGGTAAATACAATTTATTATAATGTCAAAATGACTGAAATCACTGTAAAATAGTATCACGCAAGGCTGAAGTAAATCATTTTTTAATTTTTTTTATTAAGGCAAATACAGCTTACCACAGTGATATATTGCTGTGGAAAGATTCACGTTTTTGGGGTTATTCATGGTCAGTTGAAAGTTCCTTGTTGATGCTTTTACACTTTTAAATATAATTTTAATGTTCAATGGTTGAAGGGTGAGTAGAATAATGTAATGTCATTGTACACAGTTTAAAATAAATATATTATTGTGTCCATAGAGCGAGTCTTTCACTGCTTGTTTACAGCTCAACGGAAGTTACACCCATAATTCGCACGAAGCGTCATGGGGCATAGGAATAATGTGGATAGTTTTTTATTTTTAAATAAAAGCATTTGTTTGACACGTGTACGTTTTCCTACATCGTGAAACTTTTTCGTTTTACAAATGGGGACAATCTTTGATAGATGAACAAATAATGTTTTTGGCCATCACGTTGAAAATAGCATTTAATTTGGATAATATTTAGAGCTTTGAAGTACTGGAATAGTGTGAAGCACCTGAAAGTCCTTGATTAGTGCTTGAATTTCACTCTCTAAATGCTGTAAAAACCCTGACATGAATAATGTGAAAACATTCAACTATTTCTGCCACAATACCATGATTACAGTTAGCGTTACTACATTAAATCCAAGGTGAATGTTGGTGATCTGTGGATTGAAAAGCCTTCTATAACTTGTTCATTTGATCTGATATCTGTGGTTTATGACGGAGAATTCAAGTAAACCTGTTGCCACCATTTGGACAAAAGTCAGAGGAAAGAGAAAAGCAGACGTGTGATGTTTGACCTGTTCAATATGGCCGACAGCAGCTCCAGTCCTTGTTTCTGCACCTCAGTGTTGGACTTTCCCAGAGTCGCTTTCAGACATCGCACTAACGGCTCCATACCTCAAACACACACACACACACACACACACACATATTTACACTTACACTTCTGTAAAATGATGGATTCTGATTAGTATTAATGTATAAAGAGCAGCCTTTAATGGCAGAGAAATCTCTGTAGGCGCGTTTCCATTACAGATTTGTGCAAAACTTTTGCGATATTTTCTAAATGCCGATAAAAAAATATTTTGAAATGACGCCGTTTCCATTAACCGATGTTGTGCAACTAAAACTTTTTTTTTTTATCTCGCGATAAGTCATTCCAAAAATCATGCCGACTGATGTTGGTAGGCTTACTGAGGCTGTATCCCAGCCGCCGCACTAGACATTATTATTAACGGAAGGAGTCGTAGGCATGTATCCAAGCATTACTGGCAAGGAAAGACTCTTATACTGTGAGCGGCACATATGAGGAGTTTCTGGGTGTTTATCCCTCATTTCTGCTTCAAGCTTTTGATAAATTGTGGCATTTCATGTTGTTTAGAATCCAGTATTCCTGTGATACTTTTGTCTTTTACGAGTTTAATGAAGAACTCGGTCTCGTCTCCTGTCCACACACACCGCACCATCTACATCAGGTGACTGTAAATGCACAAAAACTGTTTCCATTGCAGTTTTGAGAAATATTCCTTTTTCGAACTGCCTAAAAATACACCTCATGCGAGCTTAAATATACGTTTTTGCGATATATGGGAGTTTTTGCTAAATGTAGGTGTTTCCATTGGGCGTATTTTCAATTGGGTACTGGCTTGTGATGCTCATGATCTGCTCATGATCTGGTGTTTGACGAGCGGAGAGGAGTGAGTTAGGGCTCAGCAGTGGCTGGATCTCACCGTAGACGGCGTGGCACTGTGAGAAGAAGAGCGGGTCTTCAGACAGCAGCAGTAAACAGCTGAAGATGGACCACAGCAACACGTCAGTGCAGCCGCTGCTCATCACCTCCAGCAGAAACTCTGACACACACACACACACACACACACACACACACACACACACATTCATATGCTGTCCTGTTTATGTGTGGGAATGAATGAAAGATACTCCACATGGTGCAATATCAGCGTGTGTAATGTAACGTTTTATGTATGTTACGCGTTACATCTTATATATGTTACGTCTTGAGTATGTTACGTGTTACGTCTTATGTATGTTACATCTTGTGAATGTTACGTCTTATGTATGTTACGCGTTACATCTTATATGTTACGTCTTGAGTATGTTACGTGTTACGTCTTATGTATGTTACATCTTGTGAATGTTACGTCTTATGTATGTTCCGTTTTATGTATGTTACGTTATACATCTTATATATGTTACGTCTTGAGTATGTTACGTGTTACGTCTTATGAATGTTACGTTTTATGTATGTTGTCTTATGTATGTTGTCTTATGTATGTTACGTTTTATGTATGTTACTTCATACATCTTATGTATGTTACGTTTTATGAATGTTACGTCATACATCTTATGAATGTTACATCCTATGTATGTTACGTATGTTATGTTATACATCTTATGTATGTTACATCTTATGTATGTTACGTATGTTACGTTATACATCTTATGAATGTTACATGTTATGTATGTTACGTTTTAAGTGTTATGTTATACATCTTATGTATGTTACATCTTATGTATGTTACGTATGTTACGTTATACATCTTATGTATGTTACATCTTATGAATGTTACATGTTATATATATTACGTTTTAAGTGTTACATCATACATCTTATGTATGTTATGTCTTATGTATGTTACGTGTTACGTCTTATGAATGTTACGTCTTATGTATGTTGTCTTATGTTAAATCTTATGTATGTTGTCTTATGTTACGTTTTATGTATGTTACTTCATACATCTTATGTATGTTACGTTTTATGAATGTTACGTCATACATCTTATGAATGTTAGATCTTATGTATGTTACGTATGTTACGTTATACATCTTATGTATGTTACATCTTATGTATGTTATGTATGTTACGTTATACATCTTAAGTATGTTACATCTTCTGAATGTTACATGTTATGTATGTTACGTTTTAAAAGTTACGTCATACATCTTATGTGTGTTATGTCTTATGTATGTTACGTTTTATGAATGTTACGTCATACATCTTATGAATGTTACATCTTATGTATGTTACATCTTATGTATGTTACGTTATACATCTTATGTATGTTACATCTTATGTATGTTACATCTTATGAATGTTACGTTTTAAGTGTTACGTCATACATCTTATGTATGTTACATCTTATGTATGTTACGTATGTTACGTTATACACCTTATGTATGTTACATCTTATGAATGTTACATGCTATATATATTACGTTTTAAGTGTTACATCATACATCTTATGTATGTTATGTCTTATGTATGTTACATATGTTACGTCTTGAGTATGTTACGTGTTACGTCTTATGAATGTTACGTCTTATGTATGTTGTCTTATGTTAAATCTTATGTATGTTGTCTTATGTATGTTACGTTTTATGTATGTTACTTCATACATCTTATGTATGTTACGTTTTATGAATGTTACGTCATACATCTTATGAATGTTACATATGTTACGTTATACATCTTATGTATGTTACATATTATGTATGTTATGTATGTTACGTTATACATCTTATGAATGTTACATCTTATGAATGTTACATGTAATGTATGTAACGTGTTATTTGTTACGTCATACATCTTATGTGTGTTATGTCTTATGTATGTTACGTTTTATGAATGTTACGTCATACATCTTATGAATGTTACATCTTATGTATGTTACATCTTATGTATGTTACGTTATACATCTTATGTATGTTACATCTTATGAATGTTACATGTTATGTATGTTACGTTTTAAGTGTTACGTCATACATCTTATGTATGTTATGTCTTATGTATGTTACATATGTTACGTTATACATCTTATGAATGTTACATTTTATGTATGTTACGTATGTTACGTTATACATCTTATGTATGTTACATCTTATGAATGTTACATGTTATGTATGTTACGTTTTATGTGTTACGTCATACATCTTATGTATGTTATGTCTTATGTATGTTACGTATGTTATGTTATACATCTTATGTATGTTACATCTTATGAATGTTACATGTTATGCATGTAACGTTTTATGTGTTACGTCATACATCTTATGTATGTTATGTCTTATGTATGTTACGTTATACATCTTATGTATGTTATGTCTTATATATGTTACGCGTTGTGTATGTTACGTCTTATGTGTGTTACATGTTTACACTGGTTCTGCGGTGCGATCAGTTGGTTTGTATGGTTGATGTGGTAGTTAGTGAAGCATCTCACCGGGTAGATCAGCCTGAATGAAGGCGGCAGTGAAGCGCTGAGGAACGTGAATCAGTACGGCACACACACAGCGCACCGACACCACTTGAAGAGAGTCCTGAGCACTCAACAACAGCTACAACACACACACACACACATTTACATCAACCACAATCAATATAAATATTAATACATTAGTTATATAAGTTGCCTTTTTTTCCCCAATCACATATTTTAGTGGTGCTTTAAATCCTTCCGCAGGCTCCTCCCCCAGTGAGTGTAGTCATGTTATACGGTTTACTGCACTATTATATAATCAAATCTTTCTCTAATTTTGGCAAAATCATTGGAAAGCTCTCAAGGTTTCATATTTGGCTGCTGTTTTGGATGTATGTGATATTGAGAGAGAAATTTATTAATCTGTGACAAGAGAACGCATCCGCTAGTGGCTGTTCCTGATACAGCGCATGAACAGAATCAGGAACCTCAATTTTTGTGAAACAAAATTTGTGAAAAAAATGTGAAACACGAATTGGTTAGATGTTGATTATCTAGCAAAATTGAAGTTTATCCAAATTATTTTATAAAATGTTTTGTTCAGTCCATCTCTGTAAAAACTTTAAACGCCTTCACTTTTTGAAGCTACTTCTGCAATTAGTGTTTTTTTAAAAAGAGTGTGAGTGAGTGTGAGAGTGTGTGTGTGTTCAGACCTTCTTCAGGATGAGCGGCAGTGGTTGATACGGCAGTGGATCTTCAGCGCCGTCCTTCAGATTCATCAACACACACACCATCTCAGAGTACTGACACATCTGCTTCACAACACCTGCAACACACACACACACACACACACACACACCATCTCAGAGTACTGACACATCTGCTTCACTACACCTGCAAAACACACACACACACACACACACACACACACACACACACACACACACACCATCTCAGAGTACTGACACATCTGCTTCACTACACCTGCAACACACACACACACACACACACACCATCTCAGAGTACTGACACATCTGCTTCACAACACCTGCAACACACACACACACCATCTCAGAGTACTGACACATCTGCTTCACAACACCTGCAACACACACACACACACACACACACCATCTCAGAGTACTGACACATCTGCTTCACAACACCTGCAACACACACACACACACACACACACACCATCTTAGAGTACTAACACATCTGCTTCACAACACCTGCAACACACACACACACACACACACACACACACACCATCTCAGAGTACTGACACATCTGCTTCACTACACCTGCAACACACACACACACACACCATCTCAGAGTACTGACACATCTGCTTCACTACACCTGCAACACACACACACACACACACACACACACCATCTCAGAGTACTAACACATCTGCTTCACACTGCAACACACACACACACACACACACCATCTCAGAGTACTGACACATCTGCTTCACAACACCTGCAACACACACACACACACACACACACCATCTCAGAGTACTGACACATCTGCTACACTACACCTGCAACACACACACACACACACACACACCATCTCAGAGTACTGACACATCTGCTTCACAACACCTGCAACACACACACACACACACACACACACACACACACACACACACCATCTCAGAGTACTGACACATCTGCTTCACTACACCTGCAACACACACACACACACACACACACCATCTCAGACTACTGACACATCTGCTTCACTACACCTGCAACACACACACACACACACACCATCTCAGAGTACCGACACATCTGCTTCACAACACCTGCAACACACACACACACACACACACACACTCACACACACACACCATCTCAGAGTACAGACACATCTGCTTCACAACACCTGCAACACACACACACACACACACACACACACACACACACCATCTTAGAGTACTAACACATCTGCTTCACAACACCTGCAACACACACACACACACACACACACACACACACACACACACCATCTCAGAGTACTGACACATCTGCTTCACTACACCTGCAACACACACACACACACACACACACACACACACACACACACACACCATCTCAGAGTACTGACACATCTGCTTCACTACACCTGCAACACACACACACACACACACACACCATCTCAGAGTACTAACACATCTGCTTCACACTGCAACACACACACACACACACACACCATCTCAGAGTACTGACACATCTGCTTCACAACACCTGCAACACACACACACACACACACCATCTCAGAGTACTGACACATCTGCTACACTACACCTGCAACACACACACACACACACACACACACACCATCTCAGAGTACTGACACATCTGCTTCACAACACCTGCAACACACACACACACACACACACACACACACACACCATCTCAGAGTACTGACACATCTGCTTCACTACACCTGCAACACACACACACACACACACACACACACACCATCTCAGACTACTGACACATCTGCTTCACTACACCTGCAACACACACACACACACACACCATCTCAGAGTACCGACACATCTGCTTCACAACACCTGCAACACACACACACACACACACACACACACACACACACACACACACACCATCTCAGAGTACTGACACATCTGCTTCACAACACCTGCAACACACACACACACACACACACACACACACCATCTCAGAGTACTGACACATCTGCTTCACAACACCTGCAACACACACACACACACACCATCTCAGAGTACTGACACATCTGCTTCACTACACCAGCAACACACACACACACACACACACCATCTCAGAGTACTGACACATCTGCTTCACAACACCTGCAACACACACACACACACACACCATCTCAGAGTACTGACACATCTGCTACACTACACCTGCAACACACACACACACACACACACACACACACACCATCTCAGAGTACTGACACATCTGCTTCACAACACCTGCAACACACACACACACACACACACACCATCTCAGAGTACTGACACATCTGCTTCACTACACCTGCAACACACACACACACACACACACACACCATCTCAGACTACTGACACATCTGCTTCACTACACCTGCAACACACACACACACACACACAATCTCAGAGTACTGACACATCTGCTTCACTACACCTGCAAAACACACACACACACACACACACACACACACACACCATCTCAGAGTACTGACACATCTGATTCACTACACCTGCAACACACACACACACACACACACACCATCTCAGAGTACTGACACATCTGCTTCACAACACCTGCAACACACACACACACCATCTCAGAGTACTGACACATCTGCTTCACAACACCTGCAACACACACACACACACACACACACACACACACACACACCATCTCAGAGTACTGACACATCTGCTTCACAACACCTGCAACACACACACACACACACACCATCTTAGAGTACTAACACATCTGCTTCACAACACCTGCAACACACACACACACACACACACACACACACACACACCATCTCAGAGTACTGACACATCTGCTTCACTACACCTGCAACACACACACACACACACACACACACACACCATCTCAGAGTACTGACACATCTGCTTCACTACACCTGCAACACACACACACACACACACACACACACACACACACACCATCTCAGAGTACTGACACATCTGCTTCACAACACCTGCAACACACACACACACCATCTCAGAGTACTAACACATCTGCTTCACACTGCAACACACACACACACACCATCTCAGAGTACTGACACATCTGCTTCACAACACCTGCAACACACACACACACACACACCATCTCAGAGTACTGACACATCTGCTACACTACACCTGCAACACACACACACACACACACACACACACACACCATCTCAGAGTACTGACACATCTGCTTCACAACACCTGCAACACACACACACACACACACACACACACACCATCTCAGAGTACTGACACATCTGCTTCACTACACCTGCAACACACACAAACACACACACACACACACCATCTCAGACTACTGACACATCTGCTTCACTACACCTGCAACACACACACACACACACACCATCTCAGAGTACCGACACATCTGCTTCACAACACCTGCAACACACACACACACACACACACACACACACACACACACACACACACACACACACACCATCTCAGAGTACTGACACATCTGCTTCACGACACCTGCAACACACACACACACACACACACACACACACACACCATCTCAGAGTACTGACACATCTGCTTCACAACACCTGCAACACACACACACACCATCTCAGAGTACTGACACATCTGCTTCACTACACCAGCAACACACACAGACACACACACACACACACACACACCATCTCAGAGTACTGACACATCTGCTTCACAACACCTGCAACACACACACACACACACCATCTCAGACTACTGACACATCTGCTTCACTACACCTGCAACACACACACACACCATCTCAGAGTACTGACACATCTGCTTCACAACACCTGCAACACACACACACACACACACCATCTCAGAGTACTGACACATCTGCTTCACAACACCTGCAACACACACACACACCATCTCAGAGTACCGACACATCTGCTTCACAACACCTGCAACACACACACACACACACACCATCTCAGAGTACTGACACATCTGCTTCACAACACCTGCAACACACACAAACACACACACACCATCTCAGAGTACTGACACATCTGCTTCACTACACCTGCAACACACACACACACACACCATCTCAGAGTACTGACACATCTGCTTCACAACACCTGCAACACACACACACACACACACACACACCATCTCAGAGTACTGACACATCTGCTTCACAACACCTGCAACACACACACACACACACACACACACCATCTTAGAGTACTAACACATCTGCTTCACAACACCTGCAACACACACACACACACACACACACACACACACACACCATCTCAGAGTACTGACACATCTGCTTCACAACACCTGCAACACACACACACACACACACACACACACACACACACACACACACACACCATCTCAGAGTACTGACACATCTGCTTCACAACACCTGCAACACACACACACACCATCTCAGAGTACTAACACATCTGCTTCACACTGCAACACACACACACACACACACACACCATCTCAGAGTACTGACACATCTGCTTCACAACACCTGCAACACACACACACACCATCTCAGAGTACTGACACATCTGCTACACTACACCTGCAACACACACACACACACCATCTCAGAGTACTGACACATCTGCTTCACAACACCTGCAACACACACACACACACACACACACACACACCATCTCAGAGTACTGACACATCTGCTTCACTACACCTGCAACACACACACACACACACACACACACACACACACACCATCTCAGACTACTGACACATCTGCTTCACTACACCTGCAACACACACACACACACACCATCTCAGAGTACTGACACATCTGCTTCACAACACCTGCAACACACACAAACACACACACACCATCTCAGAGTACTGACACATCTGCTTCACAACACCTGCAACACACACACACACACACACACACACACCATCTCAGAGTACTGACACATCTGCTTCACTACACCAGCAACACACACAGACACACACACACACACACACACACACACACACACACACACACACACACACCATCTCAGAGTACTGACACATCTGCTTCACAACACCTACAACACACACACACACACACACCATCTCAGACTACTGACACATCTGCTTCACTACACCTGCAACACACACACACACACCATCTCAGAGTACCGACACATCTGCTTCACAACACCTGCAACACACACACACACACACACACCATCTCAGAGTACTGACACATCTGCTTCACAACACCTGCAACACACACACACACACACACACACACACACCATCTCAGAGTACTGACACATCTGCTTCACAACACCTGCAACACACACACACACACACACACACCATCTCAGAGTACTGACACATCTGCTTCACTACACCAGCAACACACACAGACACACACACACACACACACACACACACAGACACACACACACACACACACACACACACACCATCTCAGAGTACTGACACATCTGCTTCACAACACCTGCAACACACACACACACACACACCATCTCAGAGTACTGACACATCTGCTTCACAACACCTGCAACACACACACACACCATCTCAGAGTACCGACACATCTGCTTCACAACACCTGCAACACACACACACACACACACCATCTCAGAGTACTGACACATCTGCTTCACAACACCTGCAACACACACACACACACACACACACACACACACACACACACACCATCTCAGAGTACTGACACATCTGCTTCACAACACCTGCAACACACACAAACACACACACACCATCTCAGAGTACTGACACATCTGCTTCACTACACCTGCAACACACACACACACACACACACACACACACACCATCTCAGAGTACTGACACATCTGCTTCACAACACCTGCAACACACACACACACACACACACACACACCATCTCAGAGTACTGACACATCTGCTTCACAACACCTGCAACACACACAAACACACACACACACCATCTCAGAGTACTGACACATCTGCTTCACTACACCTGCAACACACACACACACACACACACACACACACACACCATCTCAGAGTACTGACACATCTGCTTCACAACACCTGCAACACACACACACACACACACACCATCTCAGAGTACTGACACATCTGCTTCACTACACCTGCAACACACACACACACACACACACACACACACACACCATCTCAGACTACTGACACATCTGCTTCACTACACCTGCAACACACACACACACACACACCATCTCAGAGTACTGACACATCTGCTTCACAACACCTGCAACACACACACACACACACACACCATCTCAGAGTACTGACACATCTGCTTCACAACACCTGCAACACACACACACACACACACACCATCTCAGAGTACTGACACATCTGCTTCACTACACCAGCAACACACACACACACACACACACACACACACACACACACACACACACCATCTCAGAGTACTGACACATCTGCTTCACAACACCTGCAACACACACACACACACACACCATCTCAGACTACTGACACATCTGCTTCACTACACCTGCAACACACACACACACACACACACACCATCTCAGAGTACTGACACATCTGCTTCACAACACCTGCAACACACACACACACACACACCATCTCAGAGTACTGACACATCTGCTTCACAACACCTGCAACACACACACACACACAAACACACACACACACACACACACACACACACACACCATCTCAGAGTACTGACACATCTGCTTCACAACACCTGCAACACACACACACACACACACACACCATCTCAGAGTACTGACACATCTGCTTCACAACACCTGCAACACACACACACACACACACACACCATCTCAGAGTACTGACACATCTGCTTCACTACACCAGCAACACACACACACACACACACACACACACACACACACCATCTCAGACTACTGACACATCTGCTTCACTACACCTGCAACACACACATGTACAGGTATTCACTCATATTTCACAATAAATGTTTTTAGATGCCATGCATGGATAGAAATAAAGTCACAGAAATAAAAAAGAAGGTTCCTGTACAGTTAACGGCATTAGTTCAGACAGAGAGATTGTTTTCCTGGAGAAAAACTTTCTTCTGTTCTGTACCTGATATATATCCAAATTAAAAAATTATTTAAATGTTTTTCCCCCATTGTTTTAATTTTAGTTAGTGTAACATTATAATATTATATTTTTACTTTGCTTTTCTATAGCATTAAGCCTCAAATGTCAAATTATTTAAAGAAACCAAACCAATTAACGTTTTTCAGGAGGAGTTTACAGCTGGTTTATTTTGATATAACTATATGGCATAAAGCTGTCCAAAAATCATTCAATGTAAATTGTGATAATCGTAATTAATAATCGCAATTACAATGTCAAGGCAATAATCGACAATTATGATTTTTGACATAATCGTGCAGCCCTAATAAACTGGTGTTTATACGTAAGTGTGTGCAGGTTCCTGAGAGGGACTCTCACCCAGGCAGTTGACAGTGAGCGCTGTGGTGTGTGTGTTTGAGAGTGTGTGCAGCAGTAACACACACATGCGCTGGCGGAGAGTGTCTGTTAGCATCTGAACGGCGGA